>APFE030164970.1:157530-175081 GCA_000404065.3 Pinus taeda | reverse complement strand
ATTTGCCAATATCTTATATAACTTGCTTGAAATCTTTTTCAAAGTTTTCTGGGAGAGATAGAGGTAGAACACCGTAACAAAAATAATGATTGATCATTATTTTTTCCCAAATTAGTAGAAAAAAACACTAATTAATAGGAATTTTCACCAATGTATAAGTATACACACCCAAAATAATTGCCTTAATGAACGTATGCCAATCATGAGTTTTAACCCCATCTAATTCACCTTTCTTTGTTAGGATATTCTTTAAGTTTGAAGAAAATCCAATAGGAATTTTAACTTTTTCAATTAACTCTTTAACATCCTTCCTTTGTCTCTCTATCAATAACCTTGGAAGGGCACTTATATTTTGGCCATCTTCATTGCTATTTGAATGATTCACACTTTTCAATGCATGGTTGGCCTCCTTAATGTCATTACAAATCTTGACAATTTTTTTATTTATCTCTCCTCCCATCTAATATTTCCCATAATCTCTCTATTACGTTCTTCCTGATGTGCATTGTATTAAAAAACTGAACAATTTCTAGGTGCTCATAATAGGGGAGTATATTGAATTTCTCGGGATATTTCATCTTAGGACCACAAATTGGACAAGAAAATTTCCCCTTTTTTTGAAGACCTAAAGAGATAGAATAATTTTTATATCAATTATTTTAAGTATGCACAATGATGGGACTATTTGAAAAACATACATGAAATTAACTTCATAAAATTAAACACTATTAAAGTATAGGGTGACGTTATAAAATACCACATAGATGTGTTAGCCCTGGGGTGTCGTGAATTGTACATACAAGCATTTCATGGAATTTAAGTTCCCTTTGTGCATCTACTAGTCTAGAGATATCATACATAGTGACACCGTCCCATAACTCCACCAACTCATTGCTAAGAGGGTCCATATATACATTCATATCTTTTACCTGGTACTTACCTAATTTATTGAACTGAAAATGCATAATTATTACATATATGAGTAAATAAAAAAATTATACGACATAATTGAACATGTATCACTAAATAAAAAATATAAGATATAATTATGAAACAAACAAGACAAATGAGATGTTATTGTGGTAAAAAAAAGTATTCTAAAAAAATTAATACATGGAAGAATCATTGTTAGCATTATGTGCTCCCTCTTTGTTGACATCCATGAAGGAATGTTATTGTTGATAACAAAAACAAGTCACACCGAGTAAGTAGATATGGGCTCTCCAAATGGATTGACAACATCAACTGCTAATGGAAGCCTGAGATTATGAGGCTCTATTTTAAACTTTGGCCACTTTTCCTCCATATTCCTAAATGCAGATCCATCTATAGGAATCCAAAGAAAACCATCTTCACTTCTATTCGTTGCATGGTAATCCATAAGTTTTGCTGTGCTTTTAGACTTTAAAAATTGTTGCAGATGTGGAATTATGGGAATATAATGAAAAATATTGTGAGGAACCTTTTTTGTTACTTTATTGGTTTGATATCCACTCTCATCAAATTTTGGGCATTTGTCTTTCAACACATGTTTTTTTATAATAGAGAATATCATCATTAGAAAATGCATGAATATATTGATACTCCATTCCAATATCTTTCATAAGGGAATGTAAATATCAGTATATATGAGGTAAAACATTTGACGGTGGTAACAAAAATTCACCAAATAATCAAATAATCTACAACATAAAAAAAAAATAGTATTGGTTATAGTACTAAACAATATAATCGTACATATTGCATTCAAAAGTTACAAATTAGTTAAATGATGATCAATGTACTGACATTAAAAACGAAGGAAAATAATAATTTCTTTATCATGTATATGGTACTAAATGTCACAAAATATATTACAAACCATTCAAGTACAGGTATATGAAAAGAACGATCATCATACTGGTTTCCATCATCATCCATTCCAACAAATTAAATGTCTCTTGGATCAATCTATTTGTCCCATCTTCTTCAACTACGTTATCAACATTATTATCTTCTTCCATAGGATCATTAGCTTGATCCTCAATATTTTCTCCATGTTGTTGAATAGGTACTTGTACTACAACCACCTCTTACTTGTCGAGCAATGCCCTAGTGGGCCCATACTATACAATTACAATCAATAAATTAATATTAGCATGTATAGAAAATATTTAATGTTGATATGACAATCGCTTACAAATATAGTATATAAGGAAAAGAAAGAAAAAAAAGATAAAGAAAGAAAACTTAGGTGAGACTAGGAAACAAAGACAACAAATTAATGATGATGCGCGTGCAATTTATCAAGATATTTAAGAATATGTTGAAAAAATACAGGAAAGATGTTACTTTTCCTGACATGTAGGAAGTGAAACACTTTTCGCGATATATAGTCACAACCATAATAAAAAACATATTGATATTATTTTGTATTCATTATTATAATTTCATATTCTTTCTTAATTTCACTTAGAGACCAAAAGTTTTAAGAGGATGGGTCAGAAACCATGAGCTTGGGTGAGAAAAATTAACAAATACAACAAATCAATGCGATCATGAAGCTTGCACAATTTAGCAAGATGTTTAAGATTATGTTGAATTTTTTTAGGAACAATCAATACGTGTGAGTTGTAGGAATTTGTCTGGCACATATTCTAATGATATGTAGGAGTGTTTAATGCAAATAAGTGCATTGGAACTAAATCTAGTGATGTGCAAGGGTGAACCACATATAGGGGTGAACATACTTAAAAGTGATCCCTGTGACTGTAAGAATACATGAAAACAACACTTGCACATGTGAACAACCTTGAAAGAGACACATGCCTAAATGAAGATAACATGAAAACACCACTTATTAAAGTGAAGGGAAGACAAAATGACAACCATGAATGTGATAGCGACACTTGTGAAAGAGAAAGTGTGTAAAAGATGACAATTGAGAAAACTCACGAAAATAGACGTATAAACACAACCAAAGTGAGGGACACTGTCAACAATAGTACACATTGACAGTTGACATGATTTGAACATTGTAGATGCACTATCTTGATGGATGGTGCTATGCTTTTTTAAGCTTGCATAAAGGAAGTGCATTTGTTTCTTTCAGAAAGTGGTAGGGAACCCACTAAAGACCTTTTTTTATAGGAAACCCTTTTTTACTAAGGCACAACGTCAAATATCTCTTATTATACAAAAAATGGGGTTATTTATTTTTGAATACTTATTTGATTTGACCAAAATGTCAAAAACTCACTCCTTTGTACTTATTGCTAAGTGAATGTTATAGAATAAAAACATTGCATCTACTTCAAAGGACATTCAAATGGAATGTTCTACCTTGCATGAGCGATAATAAGTAAGATAAATTTGTAAAAACTAACCATGGATGATTTATCAAACATCTCATAAATATACCCTACTCCTAGAACTATTGTAGCTTTGATATTAGTTCAATTAATTTTCTCACAATTTACAACAAATGAGACCCTTTAATTTTCACAAAAAGAGACTTTATATAGAGAATTCTTCAGGCTAAATTACTTGAGATTAAAAAGTTCATTGTCACCTACGACATTTTGAAACACCAAGTGCAAGGCTTGTGTGCCATACCTTTTTCCTTAAAAAATGAGAAAGAGACTCTTTTATGAGCAAAATAGATTATTGTTAGGAACATAAAATTCTAATAAATCATGGTTTATAAATTTGAACTTTTTAATAAATAAAGTAATGTCTTTTTTCTTATATATTTTTTTCATAAAAAATGGTTTTTCCCTAATTATCATCTACCTTTATTAATTAAAATGGACTCCTTTTAATCTTTATCCAATCATCTTTCTTTATAATAATTTTATTTTTAATCAAATTTTTATTTAATTAAAATTTTAAAAGATATTTGTAATTTATTATTTTGCCTTATAAAATTTTATTACAATATATTATATAATTATTTTCTTCTTTCTTATAAAAATGTATTCACTATGTCAATCTTTTAAATTATGTGCATGATATACTTTAAAGACTTATTAATAATGCTCCATAAAAGCCCATGATTAAACTCTAGATCCTCTATGTCATAATTAACCCCCTAAACATACATTAAACCCATAATGCCTTAACCCCATTCCTCCAAGCCCTTAAACCCATAACCCCTTAACCCATAACCCCTAAACCCTTAAACAATAACCCCTTATCCATAAGTCCATAAAGTAATTAAGCCCTAACTCTACCTAACCCCTTAATCGACCTTAACGAAAATAATCAAATAATATTTCTCAACATCAAGATGACAACATAGGTCGAACACCTCCCAAAAGAATACAAGATACATTTACAATAGAAATACACTACAATTTACAATATAAAGACATACAATCTAAAATTCAATATACATATAAACATTTAAAAAAAAATTCTACAATACAAAGACATATAAGGAATAACTTACTAATGGATGGTATTCATGTCTTCCTTCAATGTGTCCATAGTCTCTACAATGACTTTTAGCTAATTTTATTAGAATTCTCCTTGGCCTCAAGCCCTTGCAATTTCTACAATGGAAATAACATCTTCAATCCTCAAAAGGCAACGATGATGATCCCACATATCCTTGGTCTCCTTGAGAAATGTCATGTGACATTTTTTGTCACCAAACTTTCTGTGAGGATTTTGTTCAAAAATTAACCTCAAAATAAGCCTACAACCTTTCAAAACAATCAAAACTAATATATCAACTATGTCATAGTTATATGATGTTTGGGCCTATATATATATATAAGTTTATATATATACTTATATTATTATCATATAATCTAATATTAATTTAGTATATTATTAATATTAATAATATATATTATTATATATTAAAAAATTATATATAATTGTAATATTAATGTTATATTTATTGTAATGAGTTAAAATCAATGTAAAGCGGTCCCATATTAGACGTTATAATGGTGGAATTGAATGTTATACAATGATTAATTTCAATTTTTCGGATATTGGATAACACATCGAACATTTCATATTGGAAACAATGTCAAATATTCAATGGTAAAAGAGCTCCTGTAAGATATTTGATGGTCGTCATGATTATAAAAAAAATAGAAAAAAGACAAAATGTTGGATATTCGAGAGGAAAAGAACATTCGTCAGATATTAAAAAGTTAAAGAACTCTTGTTGGATATTCGATGACTGTAGGGATTTAAAAAGAAAAAAACCCAAAAATACGTTTAACTTTTGATAGTTTTTCCATTTTTATCTGTTCCATCGGGTTCCACCATTTGAATTCCTACCCAAATGTAGTAGTGCCAATATATCTCATACCATCAAATTTATCATTTCAACTAGGCTTGGTATCATTGAAGAAGTAACATTGAGAGCAACTTTCTCCCCTAAAGAAGTTGCTACTTATAAGGTCCTATTCCAGGAATATCATGATATGTAAAGTTGGTCATATGTAGAAATACTCGCTCTAAGTCCTATCATTATAGAACACCATGTTAACACCTAGCTCGATGCTTCTCCCATTTTTCAGAAGAAGCATCCATGTACCCATCAATATCCACGATTATCAGAGTTGAAATTAATAAATTACGTAAATTAAGGTTGATATACCCTATTTCTTACACTTCATGGGTTTTTAATCCACTTATTGTGATCCAAACTTAAATAGGAATGCAAAACGTTATAGATATAACCATAAACACAGAAGTGCAACATAAATAACACTTCATTTCATTAATATCAGAATACTAAAATACATTTACAAATAGAATGGAAATAAACTAGCTCAGGCGGTGGTAACTTATCTCTGAGAAGAGATGTGGAGGCTACATGGCTCTGAACTGTGTTACAATGAGGCTCAATGGCCTATTTATAATTGAACAGCAAGGGAAAACCCTAAACAACCAAAACCATAACCCCAGGAGATGGAATGCTAAGAGTTTGTGGGCCCAGTTGGGGTTAGTTGAGCAACCAACTTCCTAGGGGTGTAACTTGGTCATATTATCTCTGTTTGGCCCATATGATACCTTGTTGGAAATATATCTAAGAGTATTACACTGCTCTGGTGGACCTTAAAAAAACATCATTTAGGGGGTCAAAACTTCTCTGGTAGTTTAGGACCCAAAAAAAATGCTAGAAATAGTAAATGCTGAAACAAACAAGGAAAAAAATGAAACTAACTGGAGGTCTAGGTGGAATAGGTGGGTGGCCAACAATATCCACCTGGATCAATACTCTGCCATTGGGAAGAAACAATCCCTATTGCGTTGAGTGCCTCCATGATATGGGGAAACTTTTACTGAACTGGGTCCCTGGCGAGCCACTTGCCTTAGTGTAGGAGTTGGCCAAATTTGACAACCCAATATAGTTGGATCATCTACTAGCGAGTATTCTTGATCTGCGTGTCCATGATCTGATCATTTGTTACTTTTTCCATGCAGTTTGGATTCAAATTTATTGGTGTGAGCTATTCTACAATGTCTGATGTGTCCAGTAATGGTGGAAAGTATGGTTGATGTTGGTGCATGTTGAATAGTTGGTGCATGCGAAGGAATGGTGGAATGCTGAGGTCAAAAACATTATCCTCTACAACTTTAGTGACAGTGTAAGGCCCATGGGGGAGACTTTCACCCCATGTGCGTGGATGCTTTGAGTTGCACATGCACATAATGTGTACGATCACCGTGTTGACAACCTCTGTTTAGCCATTAGTTTGGGGATGGAAAGTCATGGACCTAGTAAGTTTTGTATCCAACATCAACCAAAGACATGACTAAAATTCACTAGGGAATCTGCCATACTGATTAAAGAAAATGGACAATGGGATCCCAATGTGTACCTACACTCGCTCAAAAAATATCTTAACAGTGGCATTTGCTGTGATACTCTTTTTGCAGGCTACCATGATGGTCATCTTAGAGAATCCATCGATGAACACGAAAACGCAGTTGTTGCCGTGCTTAGTAGAAGGAAGGACCGACATGTAACCAATGGAGATAGATTCCCAAGGTCGACTGAGAGTAAGTAGAGGCCTTGCTTCTTGATGGTTGGTTTGGCAATGACACAGGTGGTGCAATATCTAATGTACTTCCAAACATCCTGATGAAGTTTCGGCCAATAAAAATACTTCTGTAACATCACCACCGCTTTCTTTACTTCCAAATGTCCAATGACCTAACTATAGTGTTCCTCCCAAATCACCTTGGCACACTCGCTTGAAGGAACACATATGTGTCCCAGGTGGCATAAGAATATATCTTGAAGGCGAAAATTTGGAAATTTCTTCCCTTATAGGGGTGTCTAGTATGTGCTGCCAAATTCTGGATTGCTCTGGTAAAGATACAACCACCCAAAGTCTTACGCCCACAGGAGTTGAGCCCAGTGATGAGTGCCATGACTAGTGGTCAGCTGAGGCAGTCTACAATGTTATTGGTGTTGCCCTTATTGTACTTAATGTTCAAACAGAACTTTTGTACGTAAGTGGACCGTTTCTGATGGTGATCATTCTGCAACTTCCCTTGTGTCTATATGAATTGCAGGGGTTGGTGGTCTGTGTGGATGACCGTTTCCTTCCCTAGAATGTAATGCTTCCATTGACAACATGCCTGCATAATTGCATACATTTCTTTGTCGTAAGTGGGATACTTTCAGATTGTTTCTGAAAGTGTGTCACTGAGGTAAGCCAATGGAAGCCCCTGCTGAGTAGGAACTGCACCAATAACATAGTCGGAGACATTTGCATCAGTATGAAATGGTTGCTACAGGTCTATTAATGTGAGCACTAGTGCAGACTAGAGGTGATGCTTGAACTCGGAAAACACCTTTTGTTGGGTTTCACAGCAAAAAAGTTTTGCTTTCACTTCGCCGTTGGTGACTTGAATTAAAGGCCAAGTGATATGAGAGAGTCCCAAAATGAACATGTGATAGAAATTGGCAAGACCCAGAAAGCTGTGGAGTTTAATTAGAGTGGTTGGGGCTGACCAATCCTGAATGACTTGTATCTTGGTTGGCTCCACATGCACACCCTATTCATCAATGATGTACTCTAGATATTGAACCAGGGTTATGCCAAAAGTGAATTTCCAAATTGGCACACAACTTGTGTTATCGCAGGGTGTGAAGGACTTGCCGAATATGGTGGAGGTGCTCTTCCCAACTTCGGCTGAAGATCAAGATGTCATCTAAATAAAACACCGCAAATGCATTGGTGAAGTTTCACAGGATGTCATCCATCAATCTCATGAAGGTTTCAAGAGAATTCGTCACCTTGAAAGGTATGACCAACCATTCAAAAATGCCCTCCTTAGATTTGAAGGCAATCTTCCTCACATCATAGGGTTTGATAGGCAGCTAGTGATAAAAAAGCTTCAAGTCAATCTTCATGAAATATTTTCCCCCCATGAGTGGGTCCAAATGGTCATCAATCCATGGGATTGGGTACCTATTCCAGACAATGCTCTTTTTTATTGCTCGATAGTCAATACAGAGTCTCTAGGTCACGTGTTTCTTCTGTACCAATACAATCAGGCTCCTACAGGGTGATGAGCTTGGCCTGATGTGCGATTTCTACGACAGCTCCTGAATCTACCTCTTGATCACATTTTTCTCTAGAATAGAGCATCGATAGATCGATACATTAGGTAGTGGTGGACTCGGGGTCAGTTCAATGGAGTGGTTGACTTGACAGTGCAGAGGTACCCCTGTAGGTGAGGCGAAAATGTACCTATACTCCTCCACAATCTTGTCCATTTGTTGCTACTGTGTGGAGGAGCCCTGTTTGGAAGTCGTGGCCACAACCTTCTTCTTTCGCTGAGGGTGAATCACAAGGAAAACAAATTTCCTAGTCTGGGAAATGATATTGCTACATTGATTTGAAATGATTAAAGAGATAGTGGTAGGGCATCTAGTACAACATATTTCCCAAAGTAATAATCACAGAGTCAGGTTTAGACTCATATACAACATGTCGCTTCCACAAGTATGGTTTTCTTAATAATACATCACAAACTTCAAGAGGAGAAACATCACACAGTACCTCATTCTTGAAGGGCTTGATGTTGTAGGGAAGGTGACACTGCTAGCTGACGCGAAGATGTCATCCTTGGTGAAGCCACCCAATGGTGTATGCTTCCAGATGTGCTATCATCGGTAGGCCAAACTGCTTCATGCCCTCTGCTAAAATGAAGTTCTTTTATCTCCCACTATCGACAATGAATTGCAACAGAGAACCCTTAACTCAAATTTATAAGTGGAAGAGGCATTCCCCCTCCTCTGGATGTTCAGGCTAATTCTTTTGGATCTTGGCAGTGGCCATGGTGGCACTAGGTTCCATGTCAATGATCTGCTTCCGTTTGTCATTCCCCTTATTGGGTTTTGACTCATAGTAATAACACACATCTAAATCGGAAGCCTTCAGCTCGATCACCAGTGACTACTTAGCTCGACACTCACTTGTGTTGTGAGTGGAGCTCTTATGGAACTCACACCATTTTCCCATGTCCTTCTTTGTCTTTGTGGTGTTGTTCTTTTCTCGGGGCTTCGACGGGTGGTCCTGGGTTTCCCTACCTTGGCTTTGGCCTTTGCTCTGTGGTTTTAGTGTGCCTTCTCCTTACATCGGATTCACAGATCCAAAGTATCACTTATTCTGTTTAAACTTATGTTAAATCTTGATCACATATCGATATTGCATGCTGAGCAAGTAGATGTCCAGGAAATCCATATCATCCTGGATGTACTTGTGTATATAGTCGTGGCACTTGAGTAACAAATGCCACTTAGAATCCTTGATACCCAACTTTGTGTGGAGGGTATGGAAAACATTTGTGAACTCTTGTTACACAACATTTTGTCATTGTCCCTGTACTCCCTGTTCCTTGATCCTCGAGGACCTCTACAGTGAACCTGTTTGGGCTTCAAAATGTCATGCAAATATCACTCATTACCATACATTTTTCACCTATGCTTCCATTATATCACTCACTATTCACCACCTTGTCACTCCATTTTCCCTATTATTTACCATTAATGGGTCTTATTTATATTTTCCAAATATTATTTATTTTTAAGCATTTTTTAGAGAAATTCTTGATTAAATATTAGAAAATAATATATTTTACTTCATATATGGAAAGTGGATTGTTTTTGTGACATGCGTAGGTGCCAAGGAAGCTTCCAAGACACCTTTATGTGGCCTTGAATGATCAAATTCGAATTTGATAAGATAAACCTCATCGAGAAGATCATGATCTCATGGAGAAGATCAAGGACAAAAGGGGGTTATGTGTCTAGATGGTTTTGAGATATATCAAACTAAAGAGAGATTAGTGGATGATCATTATGAGTTCGTTACTCATCCCATTGTATAAATAGGAGTACAATCTCCTCCATTGGTAATTTGGAAGTTTTTGTAATCTTAGAATTTTGGAGTATGTAATCTTAGAAGCTTAGAGTTGTAACCTTAGAGTTAGTTTGTAATGGAGATTTTGAAATAAAGGATCATACTTCAATTTTGCTTCTACATCTAAGTCTCCATTGAAGTGGTGTGCTTGTGGAGTTATGGAGGGCCCCCATGGCCTCACTTGCATGCTTATTGTTTATTTAGGAATAATTTAATTTAATGTTTTGTTTGATTCCAGTTTTCAAGTTTTTGTTAAATGTTCTAATATTGGAAGAGTCTTATTTGAAAGTGTTCTTGTAAGAGAACTGTAAGATTTCAAACAATTATTAAATCTAGGCTTTTAAGTTCTTATTAGATGTTTTAATGTTGGAAGAGATCTTGTAGAATATGTTCTTGTAAGAGAACCATAAATCTCAAACAATTGTTAGATCTAGGTTTGATTAGTTATTGAAAGAGGTCTTAATGAATATGTTCTTGTAAGGGGACTTTAAGATCTTGGACAAATTAGGAATCCTTCTAAATCTATATTTTTTATATAAGCGCTTCTAAGTTTACCTTATCGGGTTGACATTAAATTAAGCTCTAATTTGCATCTGCATTTTAGACCAAACATTTTGGTGCCGTTGCTGGGGAAGTGCAACTAGAAGGATTTAGTAATTATTTTATGCATTTGTTTTTAATGGGCTAATTTGTGGAACTTGGTGACAACAGGTTCATAAAGGAGTTCAAAGTTTGGAGAATTTTTATTTTCACACCTAGTTAATTTAAATTCAGTTTTTATTTTAAACCCCCCATTTCTCACTAATCCATCTACGGATGATGAATTTGACAATGTTGAACATGTACTTCTTGGAGAGCAAGGACAATAACCTTGACCCAACTCTAAGACAAGATTCTCACATACTTGCAAAACATAATGTAAAATTTTTAAATCTTGATGTGAGCATGTTCGAATTTTTAGTCCATAGATGGCTTCATTGGAAGAATTCTTTTACTTGGAAAATAAAACATCTTTTAAGTTAATGTAGAATAGATTAGAAAAATAAAAATGAGATCTCATTAGAAGTCATCATCATTAGAAGTTTTTAGTCTTATTTTCAAAAAATAAAAATAAAACATCATGAATAAATTCAGTGGCACAGTAAGAGTTGTTTCATCTTTGCATTTCTATATCTTGTTTCTGTATCACGGGTAAGCCAGGAGCTTGATTATCAGAAAGCTTTGTCTTCCGAGAGTCTAAACACCCCCGTGACATTGCAGAAAGAGTGTAGATAATGCGAGGTTTGATCACAGACCTTGATTGTGTTTATTGTCTTCCTGCGCTTCGTGTGATTAGGAAGATCAAAAAATCTATTGATTTATTTTAAATAAAAATAATCTTGCTGATGACAATAATTTTTTTTTTGTGAATGATAAAAATCATCTTAAAATAATTCAGATCACATCTAGTTTTTTTTTTTCTCTTTGAATTTTAGTTTAAAACAAATAATAAAAATAAATAACAATTCAAACTAATAAAACAAATAAAACACAACAAAGATGAACAAGAGCCAAAGCAATGAGTCTTTGAATTTTTTAATCTGATACACGCATTAGATAAAATATATTATCCTCAGTGAATAACATTACATGTCAAAACAGGGACCCATTACAACAAATTGGGAAAGCTACAAAGAGAGAGATTCACAATTCAAACATGCTGTTTCAAAACCAACAATCGTCTCACAAAGCCTATAGGTATAAATAACAAGCTTACAAAACCATCTGATTTAGAGAACAAAATCTACTTGAATGATTCCTACTGCGGATTGAATCAATGAGTCAGCCACGTGTGCTATAACCATACTATAAACCCAACCTAACTCTGAATTCCGCCCCTAAAAAAACAAGAAGCAGTCAGTCAAAAAACGCAGCAGAGAAACGCAACCTATGCAAAAATGTCAGTTTTAAAAATAGGTTTCTGATTGAACTGACGTGAAACTGAAAAAACAAAGATACAGGTTTTTTCTAGAATAGAATAAATTACATAACCTAGAAATTGTTTGCTTGGATTCCTAACGATTTAGAGGAAATCGTGGTTCTTTGGGACCCTATTTTGGTAACTGCGTGAAGAAAAAATGGTTTTTAAAATCAATGCATAGACAATTACAGGTTTTGCTGGCAGTGAAGCAGCTTTTAAGGGCCATTAAATCCCTGGTTATCAGCCACCATCTACTCCAACGTAATTTTCAAACTTATCTTTCTACTTTCCAGGAGCCTAAAATGGATATATTTGTGGATGACATATGTGATGCATTAAATAATTTACTTGATATAAGAAACCATCCTCTATTAATTCATTGCAAAACAGGAAAGGTGTATATAACTGCGTTAGCCAATAGACCATTCTCTCTTTTGCTTTGTGATCGAGAAGAACCTGCGCTATCGTGTTGGGTAGAGAATTGTGAATTGTGTGTGAAAGCAAGTGTTGCTACATAGAGTTGCATGCAATAGTCATTTTGTCCCTTCTATGTACATAGTGTTTGTGAAATTGTGCACTGCTGATTCAAAAATTGAAAACATTGTGGAATTGTTGTGAACCCTGGTGTATAAATTATCGTACTGTGGAGGTTGCATTTCCAGGTCAATTACTTGTGATCTGGGTTTGCATTGTCAAATGAAAGTTGGAATTGGAAATCATGGTAGCATGACAAAGAGATGCGTATTGTTGTTAAACAAGTCTGGGACGGATGGATGAATGTATAGTTTTGGATGCACACAAAGATTAGTAGTGCTATAAAGAGACATATTGATGTTGGTGCACTGCGAATAGAATAAATCTAAGCTAGAACGAGTAACCGAGAAGGCTTGACGTTCGAAGTCACAGCCCAACAGAGAAATGCATTTTTCCCGAAAGGTTTTTGGTGTGTTCGTCAAGGGATTTTTCATGTTGCCAGGGCGCCAGATCGATCTACTGTCGTGGGTTGCCAATTCACCAGCAACATCGTCCATGCAAAATAATTCAGCTTCTCTCACTCATCTTCCATCCATGCAACATTCTTCAGAATTTCCAGATTTGCCGGATCCAACTTCCATGCAGTGTGTGCAACCATTTTCAGTTTTGCTAGATCTGCCTTCCACGCAGTTGTTGTAGCAAGTTTCAAATTTGTAGCACATTCCGGATCTGCTTCCATGCAGTCTTTACAACTTGTTTCAGTTTTGCAACACATTCCAAAATTAGAAAATTCGTCAATGCAGTGTTTGCATCAGCCTTTAGATCTGTCACATCCTTCAACACAGCCACTGCCAGCTCCAGCGACACAATTTTTTTCTCCGTGCTTCTGATTTGTCAGAGCCATCAGCGCCATTTTTTCACAATCGGGTTGCTGAGTTATCTTCTGATCCAATTTTGTTGCAGTTGACTCCTTTTTCTACTGCGCAAACTCTCTTTGACATGGTAATTCTTTTCTTTGGGCGTTGACTTTAAAAAAAAACAAGCAAACAAAAACGTTGATGAGTTTGGAAGAAAATCCATAAAAAAATTCATTTGAGTGTTAGTTTATTTTTAGAATTTTTATTTATTAGTTTTTAATAAATAGATTTTTGTTGATTTTACAATTTAAAAAAAAAAAAAAACTCAACTTAAATAATAAAATTAAAAAATTTATGTTTTTTTAATTTGTTGTTTTTAAAAACAAAAAAAATAACTAAAAAAAAAATCAACATAATAATAAAATAAAAAAAAAAAAATCTATGTCCATTTATTTGTATTTTGAAATTTCTTTTTAAAATTGGTGTATTAAAAATATTCACAAAATTCACGTAGATTTGAAAATAGAAAATGGAATACTTGGAAACAAATTTCGAAAATTGATTTATCAAACATTGGAGGATTCTATAGATGATGATTATCTTGTTTCAATAGCTTCAAGTTGGCATTAAACTCATAACATCTTTCTGTTGAATGCTTTTTTGTGACATACTAATATGTAGAACACAATTGATCTTTTGAATGTCAATCTTTTTGCCAAGCACATTTCATGAGTTATCTGACACAAACAGGGAGTATTACATTTCATGGTTATTTTTAAGAATGGATTGATACTAATAACATGAATTGAGTTAATTTCAACACTTTGATTTTTCTTAAATCTGTTTTATTTGGTATGAAATTTTTGCGTAAGAATCACGAAGGAAATGCGCATTTCTTCTTGAACACACTTATGTGTTCTTTCCGCCAAGTTTTTTTTACAGGTTACAGGACAATCAAGTGATCATTAAAGAGATTACATTGTGACGACAATTTGTCTTCCAAAGACTAAATTCATGAAAAATTCTACAGACAAATCCAACTCCACAACCACTACCTTGCACCTCCCTTTTTGAAACAAATTTTGTATTCCACCAATTGTAAATCCATAAAGCATGTCATTTCCTTATCCATTTTTCATAGCAAGAGTCCATGCATTTCCTTACATCCATTCCTTACAAGCTTATTGTCATTTACCATGTCATTACCATTCCCCTTCACTTCCGCTAATAAAACCCTACTTCTATTAATATCATTGAGTCAAAGTCCTAGAGTCTAATTATCTTTGTAAAAACACCTAGAGGCTTGCATGCCTTAATGGCAAGTACTCTTGCCAATGAATAATGGGAGTACATTAATATCCCTTGTTCGTTGGATCTTGTAGGTTACTCGACCACGACAAATTTATTCGTACCTACAAAGATGTGTTAGGCATCCTGACTTCCATTGGAATCAATGGTGGGAGCTCTTGTGTTGGCTAGGGGCATTCATTAAGAGCCACTAAGTTAACAACTTCTTGCTATGTTTGACACCGACACATTTAATCACATAGTAAGATTTGTGCCATCGACTGTTGAAGACTTGAAGACCCATATTTTGTAGCAGATGAAGCATATTTCCTTTCATTGTTTTTCAGTTTGTCATGACTTGAGTACAAGTCAATACATAAGGTTGGGGGGAATGTAACTTCTATATTTTGTATAAATTCCAAGCCGTATACATTTTCATCCATATTTAGCAGACTCATCAGATTCATCAAACTATCCAACAAAAGATCCAGAAACAGATAGATACCACAATACAGATCCATCTTTCATCCACAACTTGCAGAAGAAGCTTCAGATCATAATTGCAGCAGCTGAACATGCATGATTCATCCACTTCTGTAGGTAAGTAAGGTATGATGTTTTCTAACCTTTAATCTTGAAATTCTTTTTAGATGCTAAAATGATGATATTTGGAAAATATTCCACTATTTCACTATTCCCTTTCTCATTAAAAATTGCCAAAAACCGTCAGTTGGGGAGGGGGGAATTTCACACTTCATTTTTTTTCCCTCATTCATATTACATCTTAACCCACATAGTCTTCCCACAATAAAAACTACTATGAAATGATGAGCATATTAAATTACTTCTTAAAATGATTGATCTCAACAAAGTAAATAATGATTGTAACACAAGAACCAATCATTAAAAAGAGATCTCAACAAAGTAAATAATATTTGTAACACAAGAACCAATCATTAAAATATGTAAATGCTTTGCAAAAATAAAAATTTATCCAAATATGTGCAAAGGAAGTCCATGATTGAAAGATGGTTGTTACACAAGAACCAAACATCTTGTAAAAGGAAGCTCATCTAAGAATCAAATCAAATAAGTTATTGTAGTAGCTTACATGAGGACATGCAAGAGCTTCAGTTGGGGAGTATGTTTGGGCTTCAAAATGTCATGCAAATATCACTCATTACCATACATTTTTCACCTATGCTTCCATTATATCACTCACTATTCACCACCTTGTCACTCCATTTTCCCTATTATTCACAATTAATGGGTCTCATTTATATTTTCCAAATATTATTTATTTTTAAGCATTTTTTAGAGAAATTCTTGATTAAATATTAGAAAATAATATATTCTACTTCATATATGGAAAGTGGATTGTTTTTGTGACATGTGTAGGTGCCAAGGAAGCTTCCAAGACACCTTTATGTGGCCTTGAATGATCAAATTCGAATTTGATAAGATAAACCTCATGGAGAAGATCATGATCTCATGGAGAAGATTAAGGACAAAAGGGGGTTATGTGTCTAGATGGTCGAGAGATGTATGGAACTAAAGAGAGATTAGTGGATCATCATTATGAGTTTGTTATCTCATCCCATTGTATAAATAGGAGTACAATCTCCTCCATTTCTAATTTCTTAGAGTTCCATTTGTAATCTTGAAGTTTTTGTAATCTCAGAATTTTGGGAGTATGTAACCTTAGAAGCTTGGAGTTGTAATCTTAGAGTTGGTTTGTAATGGATATTTTGAAATAAAGGATCATACTTCAATTTTGCTTCTACATCTGAGTCTCCATTGAAGTGGTGTGCTTGTGGAGTTATGGAGAGCCCACATGGCCTCACTGGCATGCTTATTTGTTCATTTTAGGTATAATTTATTTTATGTTTTTGTTTGATTTCAGTTTTCAAGTTTTTGTTAAATGTTCTAATATTGGAAGAGTCTTATTTGAAAGTGCTCTTGTAAGAGAACCATAAGATTTCAAACAATTATTAGATCTAGGCTTTTAAGTTCTTATTAGATGTTCTAATGTTGGAAGAGATCTTGTAGAATATGTTCTTGAAGAGAACCATAGATCTCAAACAATTGTTAGATCTAGGTTTGATTAGTTATTGAAAGAGGTCTTAATGAATATGTTCTTGTAAGGGGAATTTAAGATATTGGACAAATTAGGAATCCTTCTAAATCTATATATTTTAGATAAGCACTTCTAAGTTTACCTTCCCGGGTTGACATTAAATTAAATTCTAATTGACATCATCAATTGGAACCACACATTTTGGCGCCGTTGCCGGGGAAGTGAAACTAGAAGGATTTAGTAATTATTTTATGCATTTGTTTTTAATGGGCTAATTTGTGGAACTTGGTGACAACAGGTTCATAAAAGAGTTCAAAGTTCAAAATTTGGAGCATTTTTATTTTCACACCTAGTTAATTTAAATTTAGTTTTTATTTTAAACCCCCCATTTCTCACTAATCCATCTATGGATGATGAATTTGACAATGTTGAACAGGTACTTCTTGGAGAGCAAGGAAAATAACCTTGAGCCAACTCTAAGACAAGATTCTCACATACTTGCAAAACATAA
>APFE030164970.1:97947-156797 GCA_000404065.3 Pinus taeda | reverse complement strand
GGAGTTATGGAGGGCCCCCATGGCCTCACTTGCATGCTTATTTGTTTATTTTAGGTATAATTTATTTTATGTTTTTGTCTGATTTCAGTTTTCAAGTTTTTGTTAAATGTTCTAATATTGGAAGAGTCTTCTTTGAAAGTGTTCTTATAAGAGAACCGTAAGATTTCAAACAATTATTAGATCTAGGCTTTTAAGTTCTTATTAGATGTTCTAATTTTGGAAGAGAGCTTGTAAAATATGTTCTTGTAAGAGAACCATAGATCTCAAACAATTGTTAGATCTAGGTTTGATTAGTTATTGAAAGAGGTCTTAATGAATATGTTCTTGTAAGGGGACTTTAAGATCATGTAAGGGGACTTTAAGATCTTGCCCCTCCTCCTTGAGATGATCACTCTATATCGCCCCACCTCCTACCTAGAGGTATGGCTGCATGTGATCCCTCTACCCACTTGGATCAAAGTTTCCCCCTACTGGAGGTCTTTGCATGAGTAGATATCTCTACTCGATCTCCGCTCATCTTCCCCTGTTGTGGCTACTCCACAACCTCTTGAAGATGCTGCACCAATCGTGGCTCCTCCACAATCCTATGAGATTTCTTCTGGTGCTGCATGTTGATAGGTAACATGCCATCCCTCTCAACCACCAAGTATCCATCAGTTTCATTGCTTCTCAAGGCTTTGCATGCATCTTGAACCTCAAGAGCATATAGGTTCTTGACATGTGAACCAATCTGTGTCACATGTCTAGTGATGACGTGTCTAAGGAAAACCTTTCCCTTATTGAAGACTACATCATAGCCTCTGTCTTCCAGCATTGCGATCGACACCAAGTTTCTCTTCAATCCTGGTACATACTTGACATTGGTCAAGGTAAGGCAAGCTCCATGCTCCCTCTGGAAAATAATGGTGCCTGTACCTGAGACATTATACTTCTCATCATTATCCATTGCTATGAGTATCTGGAGATCTTTCTCCTCCAAAGTACTAAAAAAACTCTTGTTGTTGGTCATCTGGAAAGAACCTCCACTGTCAAGAAACCAACCACTTCCCACCATGGATGAAACCATGCATGCAAAGAGGGTGAAATCCAACTCAAACTGTGAAGCAAGTGCCTCACCTTCAGATCCTTCACTGGATCCCTTCTTGGATTTTCTCTATGGACAATTTGCAGCATAATGGCCCACCTCATGACAATGAAAGCATCACACTTTCGATTTTTCAACCTTTTTCCCACTATTGGAAGAACTCGATTTGGAAAGAGAAACCTTCTCCTTCCCCTTCTTTGCCTTACTTGCTAAGGCACAGTTCTCCTCATCCTCCATGGATGAAGAATCGTCTCTGGTGCTCTATCTGATCTCTTCCTGCCTCAAATCCAACCATAGTTGTTCCCAATCTGGCATTTCTCCCTTCCATTAATCGAGTTCTGGTAGCTATGCCAACTCTTAAGAAGGCCAAGGAGTGCTAGACTCACCATATCATCATCAGCCATAATGACCCCTACACTTGTAAGCTCATCCCTGCATGTGATGAGCTTGGTCAGATACATAGAGATCGTCTTATCATTTTCACACTTGATCTTTCGAAGTTTGTCCTTCGGTGCCAGCTTCCTCTGATCACTACTATTTTGATATAAATATTTCAATGTTTTCCACATTGCAAATGGAGTCTCCTTCCCATGGAGGCTCGAGACTACGTGATCTCGCACTCCCTCTAAGAGAATTCTCCTAGCTCTAGCCACACACTTCTTCCATTCCGCCAGTTGAGTAGCATCAATAAGCTTAGGGACTTCTTGATCAATGAAGTCCTTAAGGCTGTTATATTCCAATACTGCCTCCATGCAATCCTTCCAAGCTATATAGTTTGAGCTGCCATCAAGGGCATACTCAAGCCTCAAACCATAGAACACCATTGATGAAATAGATGTGATAAGAACTTGAGATCTATACCCTGAATAATAAACTTCAAATTCCTTCTTGTATTCTGTTCTTCCTTGATCACCTATGCTCTGATACCTTGTAGAATTTTCTCTACAAATCAGCTAGCTCACTGATATCATGTAGAAATTTCAACTGCAAATCAAACTGATATATGCAATGTACTAAAGCATAATACTAGATCTACATCTACCATAAACTTTGCGGAATCTTAATCAACCATGAGCAACATCAAGCATGAACACATATAGCTAATAAGAAGGAATCAATCACACATAACACATAAGAATTTATCTGGGAAAAGCACCAATCATCTCTGTATTATCAATCAAGTGGATATTCTCAACAACATACAAAAAGAATTAGCTCAAAAGTTATGCTTCTCTCTCTGTACTCTGATGATAAAGCTCATGGACTACCTAGCCCTATATATAAAGGCTGCACCTCAGGTCTAAGCTCCTATTTCCTTGCACAATTTTGATTGGGGTCCAATTACAAAACACATATAAATTGGCCTGATGATACCTACTATCACCTCAGGTCCAACTACACAGTCATAGAAGGAAGAAGCTTCCTTCCCCGTGCAAGGAATACTTACTAGAAATATCCTAGCATCTGATAATACACTGTCCCACATCTGATCTCAACTAGGTATCTGACAGAACTGACATGCATCAGTTATCCATGAGTGAATACACAATAATATGAAAATAACAGTTGTCACATGCATGCAAGCATCAACAAACTGTATCTCATTAATTTAACAACTTGTTAAATGAATCTCACTGAACTTGACTAAGTTAAACTAAGTCAATTGATCTTCTCAATAGAGAACTCATCCTTAATTCCTCAATCAGTGGAGCAAATCAAAGACACATTCTCCAATTAGTGAATAAATAATTGCATTTTCTCACAAAGACTTCAAGTTTGCTCTTCCTTAACTAATTAACTCATGGAAAATTAATTAATTAATATTCCAAACTGCTGGTAAGACCAAATTCGAATTTACTTCCTATAGATAGATGAGGGACTATTTTTAGAAGATGCTATTTTTAGCAGTTTCACCTCTCACCCAAGGTGGCAAAAATTCCACACTGGCCAAACTGCTATTTTTAGCAATTTCTATTTTTACATTTCTTGTTGCACACTTTTTAACACTTTGTCTTTAAGGCGTTGCTCTGGGTGGAGCTTCCAGCAAGTGGCTCTTTGATGGCCATTTCTGTCACAATGACTGCAATATGTTTTCTTCCTCCATATCTGCTTAACCTATTTCTTTTCATGCTGTTGAGAGGGTCTTTCATGCCTCATGAGTGCTGCCATCCTTTTCCAACACTTGGAAAAGGTATGGTTAGGTAAACCACAAAAGGTGCATGTTTTCTGATGCCTTAATCTTTGTTCATCATTAACAACATGAAAATGAACATTTGAAGATTGAAAGTTATTATACCTTCCTTTGCCGTCTCTGATGTTAGTATGGCAATGGGAGCTTGCCTCAGCTCTCTCCCTACAATGGGAACTACCATGTGATGATGGGGATGTTTTCCCATCTTTCTCTTTCCTCGATGAAGTCTCAGACAAATCTAACACCTTTTAGCACTCTCCTTTGGTGTACCTAGAGCCTGCAAATCGAGGTTCATGCATAACCTCCAGAGATTGAGTGATGCCTTAGTTATTAGCACAAAGTTATTTCTCCTTGTGCCTTGTCTTTGTAAGGAGCCTCATATTTTTCCCTATAATCGGGATCTCCAAATCTCCAATAGACATCATACTATGAGAAGAGGAAATCAAAAGGAAATCAACATCTTTTACCTTCTATTCTGATTTGGAAAGAACTGATGAGGGCTGCTCATCATCCCTTGTTGGTGGTTCGCTAACTGTCTCAATGCATTCCCAAAATTTTTTCTTGACATACCCAAGTCATGCCTGACAGGGTAATTCCTCTACATTAATGGGATTGACAATGCCTTGGCCATTAACGCCCAAGCCTTTTCCTTCATATCCAATTCTATTCAACAGTTTGGAGCCAATTCCTGTGGTATGATTTTCGAACACAGCGAAATCATCATCATTAGGAAACATACATGAAGATGGAGAACTACTTTTTTACCTCACATGAGTCTCACTGCAGCTTTTCCAAGGCCTCTTCCTTTGCTTGTAGCTGTAGTAGCAAACTGCTTCTCCTCCTTCTCTTCATGTAGATGCATCTTCAATTCATCATTCTTTGTTTGAAGATTATATTTGTTTTGCTTCAGTTCTTCCATGACCTCTTATGTGGCTTTCAACTGAAGCTCTAATCGCTCCTTTTCCTTTGTCTATTTCTATAAAGTTTCATACACAATTTCCACTTTCTTGGAAATGTCGAGCATGGTATCATACATTTCTCTTTCATCCTTTGTCATTGCATGTTCCATTGTTCACTCCGCAATTCAAATACACGTAAAGACTGCTCTGATACCACTTGATCCAGGTCCAGGTGTGAAGAAGGACCCTTCCAAGACCTCTTACTTTCGTTACGTGTTAAAATTTATTTTCAAAAGAACATTAACGAATATATTTGCATGTTGTAAAGAAGAGGAACATATCAATCATCAACACATGAAAACATAAGCTGTTGATAACAGAGTTCGTCCAGGAGGGACTACGTCTCTGGGCCCGGTGCAAGATGGTGTAGGCTACTGCATTAAGTGCTATCAATAAAGATGATGTGCGCAAGAGATGATGTCTCGATCATACAAGGAAAAATGCCCTCACACAGGAATGGCTCTAAGGGATATTTCACGACTAGAACTCTCAATCAAAAGACTCCTATTAGTATGACACAAAACAAGCATGGTGCGCATCGCGCCAACATGGCACAAAAGGGATGTCAAAGCAAAAAACATGCATGACGACAACAAGAGTATCCCAACAACATACAACAAGGGATCTCAAAACATAACATGAAGAGGTATGATAGCAAGTACATCATATAGAAGATTCCACATCAAATCAAGCAAGGAATCATGACAACATGTCATAAACAAGATCTTGCATCAATCAATCAAGGGTCCGTGCAACATAATGTAAAAGAAGAAGTATTTAAACAAATCATATACCTCACACCATGGGCCATATGAAGAAGTGGATTCCTCATTGCTGAAGTTGCTGAGACCATCAATCTCAAAGCAACGATCGTATGAAGATGGCTACTTCACACAAGAATGTGGACATCTAAAACATAGCTGTAAATGTGCTGAAACATCAATTTCAGAACATCGAACAAGAAGAATCAATCATAAGGAGAAGAATCGATCAAAGAAGAAGAATCAATCTCAAAGAGAATAACTTCTCTAGACTCTTGGCTCTGTAGCTCACTGGCAATCTAGCTCTATAGTGCTCTGGCTTATGTCACTGTAGCTTTGAAATCTACCAAAATTTCAAGCACTATGACTCTAGGGCTATCTGCGCTCTGGATTGATCAAGCTCTATGTCACTTAGGCTCTGCGATGCTTTGGTTGGCAAGCTTTCTGCCTTCCAGCTTCTCTGAGTGAATGCAACATCGTCTAGCTACCTATGGCTATCTGGTCCTCTCTTACTGTGACTCTCCATCGGGCATATTCTCCTCATTGAGGATATTTTGGCACTAAGCACAAGCTCTCGGGCTCTCTCTCCCTTTGGTACTGTTGTGGCCAAAAACAACCCCCCTTCTTATTTAGTGTTATTACTAATACTAAATAAGTGGGGACCCTTCGTCAAAAAATTTAAAAAATCAATTAGTGCTTGTATTTCCTTTTTAATAAAACTTACCATCATCAACTTAGGAAAATACCCTTGAAAAATCTAAAAAAGATTAAGTTTTATGATAAGGTAGGATAAAATCACTCCTTAAGAAATATTGCATCACAAAAAGGATAATGCAAACCTCCTTACAAGCAGAATTCTTAGAACGCGAGATCGCAATGTGAAACCTCATCGCATCGCATGCATCAAAGACCACTTAAGCTAAAAAACCTCAAAACTACTGATTTGCGATGGCACATATCCCAAATCGCATTTTGCGGAAAGCACATTAATGGATAATTGGCATATGCTACGTTCTAGTGATATTGCGATATTGCGACACAACGATCTGTGATATTGCGAAGCAAATCACAAAATCGCTTCATCGCAGACCTTTCAGGCTCGTTGTTCGAGAAAGATTTTTCCATAAACCAAGACCTGGTTATGTGCTTTAATGCTAATTAATGAGTTAGTTGCCAACTGTTAATGAAATATGGTTTTGTGATTATTGAAGAGCTATTTCATGTAAGGTGGTATATTTTATATGTCTTTAGCATTTAAAGCCTTCCCGTCACCTTTCCTTATCATTATTCTCACCTCACTTGTAAACTGCAGGAACGAAGAACAAAGAACTATACAAAGCAGTATTCATGATGTAATGGGGAATAAAGGCAAAGCTCTGAGCTCTGAAGACAAAGAAATGATGCCCTTGTATATAGACACCGCTTGTAACAGAGATGTTGGTATTACCACTTGGGAAGGCATGTATAGTTTGCTTGAGGAAGATAATCCAAAAATAATGGAGGTTACAACTACCACAGGCTCACATGGGTCTTTTGAGGCATCAGTTACAGATCTAGCTTGCTCGTTCTTGCACCGGATAGCGGCGAGGCCCAAAATTATCCTCTACACGGACATGGTTAAATGGGTATTGGACAATGCTGACATAAAAAATAGACAATTTAAGACTCAGGGTCAAGGACTCATTGGTTCATTCACTCCACAAGACTTGAAGCTCATGTATCATTTACCAGAGCCACAGGTGACTTATAACAAATGCAGATAGGCTACCAGAACAGTTTGGCTGAGAGGGAAAAATAGTTACAGGATATGCAAGAGATGTACAAGGATGATCCCAAGCTTACAGATTTCATCACAGAATCCATTTCCTCAAATTATCAACTACTACAGCAATAGGAAGCATTGTGCCAAAGAATATCAGAGTGGAACTCATATTGCGAAATAAGTGATAAAATCACTAATCAAGTCGTGTACTTACGACATGATTATGATTTAATTGATAAAAGAGTTACTGAATATTTGGCTTGGCAAGAAATAGAGGAAGGAAAGACATTAGGCGCACCAATAATCAACGACAATCACAAAGAAATGCTCTTTAACAAATGGGATGCACAAATCAAGAAAGCAGAGCAAGCGGCAGAAGAAGCAGCCACATCAGTAAACAACATTATTGACTACATAAATAAAAATTTGCATAGGGAAAATTTGATCTCAGAAACCACTTGATGGTATCTATCAAAAGTACAGCAATTGCAAACAGGCTGGAGACAGAAGGCTCAAGAAAAGGCAGAATCAATCAAAAGATTAACTAAGTTGAATTGGGATTCTTACTGGACGTATTTGGTAAAACCACACAGACAGTGCATGACTCTCAAATGCATCATCAATTCTACCGAGAAGATGGCACCAACTCTTGCTGATTCCGTTTTCATAGGACAGTTAAAGTCTGAAGTCAGCCAACCGACTCTTCTCAAGCAAATGCTAAACGCTTGCGATTTCAAGGAACAGATACAAAAATAGTTAGTTGTTAGTTTTAGATTCAATATTAGTATTAATTTTGCTTTATTTTTGCCTAAAAGAAGGATGGTCATTTAAACCGTATCCTACATTTTTGTAATAAGTTATTTTTAGATTTAATTAGTAGTATTTAAACCCTTTTCATGCATTTAGAGAAGGGTCCTGAAATTTGTCAAAAACTTGTCATTAGAACATGCAATTTTGCACCCTTTGAGGAGGTTTTGATTAATGAATGGAACATGATTGATTGATATGTGAATTTAATATCTGCTACTGATGTTGCACTTCTGTACTCTTAGTGGATGTTGGATTAAGAAGAGATAAATCATTATCGCTTGAAGCTCATGAGTAGAACTAGTTATAAATGGTACTTCTATCTCTTAACTATTTTTGCCTTTGTGTTAAAGTGATATTCATGTTTAGTTGTTTATACATTGATGCGTGAATGCCTAAGTTATCATTTGGCACTTTTGTATGGTGATAGCTATTTATTTATGCTTAATGTATGAGTAGCTTATTATGCGATATGTTTTTCACAACTGTTTTGCCTAACTTTTTATACGAAGTGGTTTATAACTATTGAATTCTTTTCTCATAACAGTTGAATGATCTTTATTACCAATTTTTATTTGAAATCATTTTAGATCGCATCACGGAAAGATTACACCCCGGGTTAGTGTAGAATTAGATGTTTCTGTTTATTAGAATACAATTGCATGTCATTATATTAGAGTTAGAACTAGAGCATCTCACTTAGGAACTTTTAGAAAGGAAATATCAATTCTCAACAAACACACATACACAAATTGGGAAACTGGTCCCATATCCCCAGTCGGACCCACTATACCAAATGGAAAAAGAGCTGCTAACCAAGGTCCAGACCGGGTGAGTACCCCCCTTGTTGTAGACCTGATTTTTGGGGCTTCAACATATTTGGCGCTAGAAGGAGGGCCCGAAATGTGAATGGCAAGTAAGTCTAAATCTAAATACCATTCTGAGAGTAAATCACCCTCACCATCTCCCTCGACTTCTCCATCACATTTAGAATCTTTAAATCTAGAGCCAGAAGTCGAAAGAACAACAACCGCTGCTACAAACCCTGACATTTCAGAACAATCTACTATTTAACCTCCTGAAGTCGAATATTTGATTCATAAACTTTAGCGATTTTCTATATCTCCTCAAATATCTGATAAATCTCAAGGCAGTGTGAATTCGCAATATAACCCTGCTCATCGTCTTACCAGATTAAAGAGCGAAAAGTTTGGTGTTTAGCCAACCGAATTACCTCTACCCACAAGAAAGAGAGCAAGGAAATAACCTAAAGGGTCTGATAGTGAGACTCTTTCATCATCATCATCCATATCAACTTCTTCACCGCGAAGTCAACCATCCACTCCACTTCAAATCATTGTCCATTAGTCCATTGGTACTTCCACATCTCCTTCTCAATCATCTAGAGTCGTAATATCCTCACCTTCACAACCGCAAGGATCACCATCTACACCTTCCTCTGTTAGTAGTTTAGCGATGGCCCAATCTCCATGGAATAACCTAGGGGTAGTCTTAATGCTTGCACCCTTGAGTCAGATACCAACCCATCCTAAAAAATGGTTGCCTAAGTTTAATCCTAAAGTAGGCATGCTAGCAGAAGAACATATAAATAACTTTATGCTATCCATAAATCTCAATGGAGTTACCAATGAAGACACTGTCGTCTGACTTTTTCCTTATACTCTACAAGGAGCAGCGGGATCATGGTATTTCTCATTACCATCTGGATCTATCACTCGTTGGGATATATTCCAAGAACAATTCCTCAGTAAGTTCGGTGATGATAGGTCTACAGCGACACTGATCAATGACCTATCTAACCTTACGGCCGAGTCAAAAGAACCTATCAAAGATTTTAATTCACGTTTCAATAAACTGTTAAATAAAGTTCCCACTACTTCCAAGCCTAGCGAAGAAGTGCGAAGTGAATGCTACATTCTACTTTACCATCAAACATAGCAATCTTCATTGACAGAGCTAACAAAACAACTTTAGTAGACAATATGAAGGAAGCAATAGCAGTAGAGAAACGTATCATAGCCTTATAAAAGAAAAATGCAATAGAAGAATGCAAATCCAAGAAGGTTACTTTCAAGGAAAATCCCAAGAAATAACAATCGAAAGATCCATTCGATTTAGAAGGATTGCAAAAAGTTTTGAAGACTATGTCTAACAAGATGGTCGACATTAAGAAACAAGTGGCATAAACTTCTTCTAAAAAGCCATACAAGCCTTATAGCAGAAGCCCTTCGACCAATTCAAAGCCCCCAAATGCTATCACAAGTGTCGAATCAGAAGAAGAAGAAGAGGAAATTACTACTGAAGAACATGCCGATGAAGAAGAAGTTGTAGAAGTACAAGGTATGTGGGATTTCACCCTCCTAGATGAAGAGGATCAAGAGGCATCTCCGATTAGTACTCAAAGTAGAAATCAAGTTGATCCTCCTCAACCTACCCCTAAGCCAAAGAGTGCAAGCTCAATGACTAAGGATAAAGTCACACCAAAGAAAACGACACCTAATGCGACTCAAACCAGCCCCGTCCAAACAGATTCATCAACTCCATCTAAAACACTGATCATTTTCGATGAAATGGAGTATAATATCATAGAAGAAATGAAAAAGACTAGGGCCAACATTACTTTTTACGAATTGAGCAAGTTAAAAAACCAGCAAAAGATACTTTTGAAAGAATTAGATGCTATACCAGCTGCACCTTTGCCTGCTGCTGTAATCTCTCAAGCTTCCCATGACATGGGAAGACCTCCAACTAATGTGATTAATAAAGTTGATCCAAACGATATCACTTTAATTGGAGGAAGGTTGAGATCTCATACTCCCCCATTTCTTCTTACTTATGAAATTTTCAATAAAAATTTGCATAATTTCTTAGTGGATTCTAGAGCTTCATCGAATATTTTACTAAAATAAATATGTTTAAAGTTGAACGTTCAATCGTAAAAATCTGTTGTGGGCATAGTTCAACTAGATGAATCGCAAGTCGAAGTGATCGGTGAATTAAATCAGGTTACCATAAGGCTGTCATCTAACCCAAAAGTATGTCAAGTTATCGACATTTTAGTTGCTGATATTCCAGAATTTTATGGCTTAATTCTTAGCAGAGATTGGTTAGAAAAACTTCATGGATACTTTGCAACTGACTGGTCACACATGTGGCTCCCTTACAATGGTAAACCAAATCAGATAAAAGTTGAGTGAGAAAGACATCAGAAATACATAGTAACGGAACTGGAAGGAGAGAATGAGTCGGTAGCATACAATACTAACATCATTGGCAACTACTTAGTAGATTCTTTCCTAGGAAATTTTAATGCTCATACTTCACCTTACTTAGAACATTCTGTTTTATCTCAAGTAGAAAATTTCTCCCAAATAGATAGTTCTAAATGTATTAATTTTATAGATAGTCCTGTAAATAAATCTTTATTTTGGAAGTTATTTTTTGACGGTTCTAAGTCTAATGATGGAGCAGGAGCAGGATGCATGTTAATCAGTCCATAGGGAAATAAAACTATGCTAACTTGTAGACTCGAATTTGATTGCACCAATAATACCTCAAAATACGAGGCTTTAGTCTAAGGGTTATACAAAGAAATCAGATTAAACATCAAATACCTTCAAGTTTTCAGAGATTCTGAAATTGTAATCAGACAAGTACGCAATACTATACATTGTTTATCAGGTCATTTAAAACATTACCAATATTTAGTTCAAGATCTGACTGAACACTTTATAGCATTTAATATTTCATCAATTCCCATACTCTAGAATGCTAATGCAGACCTCTTAGCTAACGTAGCTTCCAAGCTCATTCCTTCAGAAGACTTTAGCCCTGATCGATTTTCAATTGAATTAATTTTTAGACCCTCAATTCCTGATAACATTACCAATTGGAGGATTTTCAACGATGATCCTGATATCGTGAGTTTCCTCACATATGAAGGATCCTACACCAATCAAATAATTGACGAGGACCAACATGACAGACAATTGCAACAAGATAGCACTAATAATGCTATACCTAAGTTAGTAGTCAAGTTAGAAGACCTTTATGATTTGAAAGATCGATTCAAAAGATCTACCAATTCAAAACTGCAAAGTTCAACTTTGAACTATGAATTAGTAAATCTAGGAACTGATGCCAAACACAAGAATATCAACCTAGGCCTTGGCCTAGCTCTTGAAGAAAAATTAGCATATATTCATCTCTTGAGACAATACAAAAGTGTATTTGCTTGGAACTATGATGAACTCAAAACTTATGACACTTCCATCATCCAACATACTATTCCAATGATAGAGGATGAAAAACCTGTCCATCAAAAGCTGAGAAAGATCCATCCCAATCTAGAAAACCAAATCAAATCTGAACTCAATAAGTTATTGAAAGCCAAAATAATTTTTCCCATTCGACATTCCAAATGGGTTTCTAATATGGTTCCCGTTAGGAAGAAAAACAGAGACATTAGAATTTGCATTGACTTTCAGAATCTTAACAAAGCCTGCTAGAAAGATAATTTTCCTTTGCCTCCCATGGAGCAAATACTACAGGTAGTCGCAGGATCAGAATTAATGTGATTCTTGGATGGATTCTTAGGATACAACCAAGTGTTGATCCATCCCGATGATCAATTAAAAACCACATTCAGAACCAAATGGGGTACCTACGCATATCAAAAGATGCCCTTTGGTCTGATCAACGCTGGTGCCACATTTCCGAGAGCCATGGAAATTGCATTCAAGGGATTAGTTAACAAATCAGTGGTAATCTATTTGGATGATATAACTGTATACTCCAATAAATGAAGCAATCATCTTAGAGATTTAAAACAAATCTTCCAACGTTGTCAAAGGTATGGAATTTCACTTAACCCAAAAAATCTTTTTTTTGCATTAAGTGAAGGAAAACTTCCTGGATTCATAGTGTCAAAATCTAGAATTCATATTGATCTTGACAGAATCAAGGAGGTTTCTGAAATACCACTACCTCACAACAAGAAAGCTATGCAATCTTTCCTTGGCCAAGTTAATTTTGTAAAGAGATTTGTTCCGGATTTTTCAAGAATCGTATCTCCTTTACAAGCAATGATTAAAAAGAACTCAAATTTTAAATGGGGCCAGGACAAGTATGAGGCATTCAATCTGATTAAACAAGCAATTGTTAACGCTCCATCTTTAACAACTCCAATTTTTTCCGATCCTTTTATTTTATATACATTTGCCTCTGATAAATCATATGTTGCGATACTCACTCAAGCAAATCAATACAAGGCAGAAGCTCCAATTGCTTTTTTTAGTTCAAATTTATACGGGGCTGATTTAAATTATTCAGATGTAGAGAAACAAGCCTATGCTGTTTTCAAAGAAATCAAATATTTTAGACCCTTTCTACTCAAAACCCATACAAAAATCATAGTACCATTTTCAGCGGTAAGAAATCTTTTAGTACAGAAAGATGTGGGTGAGAAAAGAGCCAATTGGATTACTGCCTTATAGGAATGTGACATAGAAATCAAACCAGCAAGTATTGTAAAAGGTCAAGGCTTTTGCAAAATGTTGGCTGGAGCATCGTTCATTTCCAAAACATCATCTGTAGAGATACAAATGTACGAGGTAAGCCTAAACGATGTTGAATAATTATACATTGATATCATTTTTTATCTAAAGAATGGATATGCTCCTTCAGACCTCAATCATACCAAGAAAAGAGATCTAAGTTTGAAGGCTAAAAAATATTAGCTCGTGAACGATGTTATTTTTGGAATAAATTATGATTTTGTTTTTCTTAAATGTCTTGAGAAATCTAAAGATGAAAAAGTCTTGCAGGAACTCCACGATGGGCCAGCAGGCGGACACTATGCTGGAGATGCTACTGCACATAAAATCCTACGCGTAGGCTATTACTGGCCCACATTATTCAAAGACTCACATAACTACGTAAGGAAATGTCAAATTTGTCAAACCGCTGTTGGGAGAAAAAAGAAACCATCCTTGCCGCTACAACCAATCAACATTGAGCAACCGTCTGATCAATGGGGATTGGACATAATAGGTGAGATCGTTCCTCACTCTTCTAAACATCATAGATATATCCTTACAGCAACAGATTACTTTACCAAATGGGTAGAAGCAGTTCCACTCAAGATGGCTAATGCTGAACATATCATCGAGTTCATAGATCAGTTCATAATCACCAGGTTTGGGTTGCCTTTTGCTTTAATGTTTGATACTGCATCATATTTTTCTGGTAATGCGATGACTGAATTTGCACTCAAAAGGGGTTTCAAACTTAAATACTCTGCCAATTACTATGCATAGGGGAATGGGTTAGCTGAATCTACTAATAAAAACTTAATCATAATTATTAAGCGAACCATTGACCAAAATCATAAAAATTGGCACAAGTCTTTAATATATGCTTTATGGGCAGATTGAATAATGGAAAAAGCCTCCATCAGCACTTCTCCCTTCAATTTAGTTTATGGGAAAGAAGTGGTTCTTCCAACTCATTTGGAAATTCCCTCTTTGGCCTTGGTTCAATATATTTATGAACTACCAACTTCTTACTTACAACTACGGTAGCTGTAAATAATTAAGTTAGAAGAACAACGAGAATAGGCCAAAATAACTCATGCTCATCACGAAGCATTATTAAAAGCCTCTTTTGATTCAAACATGATATCCAGAAAAGACTTTCAGATAGGAGATCTAGTTTTAAAATGGGACAAGGCTCATGAGGAAAAAGAGAAACATACAAAATTTCAACGAATGTGGCTTGGTCCTTTCCAAATCACAGAAGTCATAGGTCCATCCACTTTTATGTTACAGGATTTAATAGGAAAAAGAGATTCTTTACCTGTTAACGGACAGATCCTCAAAAAATATTTTCCATAGGAGATCATTCTTTTATTTTGTAGATTAATTTTTATTTCCATAATAAAGCCAGTTGTAAATGGTTGCATTTGGGATTTACGAAAAAGACACAAATTCTCTTTTAGATTTTGTTTTTTCACTTGTATAAATAGAATTCTTTTAGAAAATTGATCGTTATTATTGAAAGATACAGTTAACGAATCTAGGCCTAAAAATGATACTAGTTTCAACTTTGTAAATTTTGATGAAAAATGACCTTTAGTGGGAAATTGTTTTGTATCAGTCTAGTGAAAGGTATCAATAACAAGATGAAGATTCTCTCTAGAAAAGCTCTTTCCAAAAACTCTACCATTATCATCCAGAGCTATCTTAAGGAAACAATGACTTCCTCCCCACCTAGGAAACTACAACGTTCAGAGAACAATCCAAGATACACTTTAACTTAAAGAGTAAGAGGTTTCATCACGAGCCGACTTATCATGATCATAAATATTATAGCTTGCTAACTTTACCAATACTGCATACCACAACAGGGCAATGACTCAAGATTGTTGCAATCAAAAGACAAGGGGTCTCATCACCAGCCAACTTGTTAACCAAAGTTATAAATCAAGTGAATGACTATGTCATAAATTGGCTATCAAACCAAGAAATTGTTCTTTAAGGGTAAAAAAGAAAATGAAAGCAATAAGTGTGGATATGGATTTCTCTTTGAAAATTTTATATCTCTCTAAGTAGGCTATAGGACCATTGCTGGGTAACAGGTAACCCTATCGAGGCTATAAATGCCTGCTGGCAGGAGAGGCTCTACCTACGACAAATGAGCATATATACATCTGATTTACAGAGAAGGCTTTGTTTTTATTTTTATAAACCAAGTAGTGACTGATGTAGATACAAGGACTAGCTTGAGGGAGTAAATAATCAAAATTAAAAATAGAAGAAACAAAATATCATTCATAGGAAAAATCATAATGTACTTTGTCTTTCTATAATAAAGTTTAATTTTCTGGAAAATTTTATGTTTTGGAAGTTTAGAAAATTCAAAAGAAAAGCAGAGATAACTGGTTCTTCCAAGTGAATCGCCAATTGTTGTGGCCAGCAACAACCCCCCTTCTTATTTAGTGTTATTACTAATACTAAATAAGTGGAGACCCTTAGTAAAAAAATTTCAAAAATCAATTAGTGCTTGTATTTCCTTTTTAATAAAACTTACCATCATAAACTTAGGAAAATACCCTTGAAAAATCTAAAAAAGATTAAGTTTTATGATAAGGTAGGATAAAATCACTCCTTAAGAAATATCGCATCGCAAAAAGGATAATGCAAACATCCTTACAAACAGAATTCTAAGAACACGAGATCACGATGCAAAACCTCATCGCATCACATGCATCAAAGACCACTTACACTAAAAAACCTCAAAACTGCTGATATGTGATGGTGCATATCGCAAATCTCATTTCGTGGAAAACACATTAACAGATAATTGGCATATGCTACGTTCCAACGATATTGTGATATTGCGAATTCCGACACAACGATCTGCAATATTGCGAAGCAAATCGAAAAATCACTTTGTTGCAGACCTTTTGGGCTCATTGTTTGAGAAAGCTTTTTCCATAAAACAAAACCTAGTTATGCGCTTTAATGCTAGTTAATGAGTTAGTTTCCAACTTTTAATGAAATATGGTTTTGTGCTTATCGAAGAGCTATTTCACCTAAGGTGGTATATTTTATATGTCTTCAACATTTAAATCTTTCCCATCACCTTTCCTTATCATTATTCTCACCTCACTTGTAAACTGCAGGAACAAAGAACAAAGAACTATAAAAAGCAGTATTCAGGATATAATGGGGAAGAAAGGCAAAGCTCCGAGCTCTGAAGACAAAGAAATGATGCCCTTGTATACAGACACCACCTGTAGCAGAGATGTTGGTATTACCACTTGGGAAGGCATGTACAGTCTGCTTGAGGAAGAGAATTCCAAAATAATGGAGGTTACAGCTACCGCAGGCTCACATGGGTCTTCTGAGGCATCAATTACAGATCTAGCTTGCTCGTTCTTGCACCGGATAGTGGCGAGGCCCAAAATTATCCCCTACACGGACATGGTTAAATGGGTACTGTACAATGCTGACATCAAAAACAGACAATTTAAGACTCAAGGTCAAGGACTCATTGGCTCATTCACTCCACAAGACTTGAGGCTCATGTATCATTTACTAGAGCCACAGGCGACTTATAACAAATGCAGATAGGCTAATAGAACAGTTTGGCTGAGAGAGAAAAATAGTTACAGGATATGCAAGAAATGCACAAGGATGATCTAAGCTTACAAATTCATCACAGAATCCATTTCCTTAAATGATCAACTACTACAGCAATAGGAAGCATTGTGCCAAAGAATATCAGAGTGGAACTCATACTGCGAAATAAGTGATAAAATCATTAATCAAGTCATGGACTTACGACATGATTATGATTTAATTGATAAAAGAGTTACTGAATATTTGGCTTGGCAAGAAACAGAGGAAGGAAAAATAGTAGACGCACCAATAATCAACAACAATCACAAAGAAATGCTCTTTAACAAATGGGATGCGCAAATTAGGAAAGCAGAGCAAGTGGCAGAATAAGCAACCACAGCAGCAAACAACATTATTGATTGCATAAATGAAAATTTGCATAGGGAAAATATGATCTTAGAAACCACTCCAGGGTATCTACCGAAAGTACAACAATTGAAAATAGGTTGGAGACAGAAGGCTCAAGAAAAGGCAGAATCAATCAAAAGATTAACTAAGTTGAATTGGGATTCTTACTGGGCGTATTTGGTAAAACCACACAACCAGTGCATGACTCTCAAATGCATCATCAATTCTGCCGAGAAGATGGCGACAACTCTTGCTGATTCCATTTTTGCAGGATAGTTAAAGTCTGAAGTCGGCCAGCCAACTCTTCTTAAGCAAATGCTGAACGCTTGCGATTTCAAGAATTAGATACAAAAATAGTTAGTTGTTAGTTTTAGATTCAATATTAGTATCAATTTTTCTTTATTTTTGCCTAAAAGAAGGATGGTCATTTAAACCGTATCCACATTTTTGTAATAATTAGATTTAGTTAGTAGTATTTAAACCTTTGTCATGCATTTAGAGAAGGGTCCAGAAATTTGTCAAAAACTTGTCCTTAGAACATGCACTTTTGCACCCTCCGAGGAGGTTTTGATGAATGAATGGAACAAGATTTATTGATATCTGCATTTAATATCTACTACTGATGTTGCACTTTTGTACTCTTAGTGGATGTTGGAATAAGAAGATATAAATCACTATCTCTTGAAGCTCATGAGTAGAACTAGTTATAAATGGTACTTCTATCTCTTAACTATTTCTGCCTTTGTGTTAAAGCGGTATTCATGTTTAGTTGTTTATACATTGATGCGTGAATGCCTAAGTTATCATTTTTCACTTTTGTACGGTGATAGCTATTTATTTATGCTTAATGCATGAGTAGCTTATTATGCGATATGTTTTTCACAACTGTTTCGTCTAACTTTTTATACGAAGTGGTTTATCTCTATTGAATTCTTTTCTCATAACAGTTGAATGATCTTTATTACCAATTATTATTTGAAATCATTTTAGATTGCATAACAGAAAGATTACACCTCGAGTTAGTGTAGAATTAGATATTTCTATTTATTAGAATACAATTGCATGTTATTAGATCAGAGTTAGAACTAGAGCATCTCACTTAGGAACTTTTAGAAAGGAAATATCAATTCTCAACACACACACACAAAAATTGGGAAACTAGTCCCATATCCCTAGTCGGACCCACTATACTAAACGGAAAAGGCACTGCTAACCAATGTCCGGATTGGTAGAGTATCCCCCTTGTTGTAGACCCAATTTTTGGGGCTTCAACAAGTATGCAACCTTTTTTCCTATCCTCATGCAACCTTTCACCTCCTGTTTTCCCCTTGGCTCTCTGCATCCATTATGTTTTATAACACGTTTGGGACAAGGCCACATAAAAATCAGGGTCATTTTGTTTAGGAATAGAAGTTGTTCGAACCGAAGGTTCAATCGGCGCAAAAAAACAAAAATAATAGCCTTTTCTTTGTTTGAATAGACAATATATAGGAAGCATTAACAAACCTGAAGAAACTATAAAGCCAGACTTCAGACTTCTTCCAGTCAGGCTTATAAACCTGTCGGGTCCGCACTATATCGCAGTCACAATGCCCTTGCAAATAGCCCTGCATATAAAGGGATCCACTGATGCTGACCGCCGCTATCGGCGATCACTAATTGCATTCTCTACACCCAGGGGTCTCTGTCCTCAGCCTTTGGGTTTCACAGACCCAACCCACCGATGTCGACATCGCCGATTGCTTGCCCCCGACTCCGATTAATTGGAGATCGCTGATCGGGGGTTCTAATGATCCAGGTGGATATTGGTGGCCACATGCCAAGTCCACCTGGACCCCCACCTCAACATTTTCAGTTTCCTTAATTATAGCGCAGTTTACTATTTTTAGCAGTTTTTCGGGTCCTGAACTTCCGAAACTGTTTTGAGGCCCTAAACGACGTTTTTTGGGGAATCTTGCTCCATGATTTTTTAGATAAAAATTCGTCTTTCCCGTCATAGTCCTCGGAGAGATCTTTCCAACGGGCTATCATGCGCGTAAAACGGAGATCGTATGCCAAAGTTACAACCTCGGGAAGTTGATGTACCAAATTACCCAAACGGGGTTACCAATTTACCCAAACGGGGCCCATAGTTTGGCGTTTCATCTTCTAGGGTTAGGTTTTGGAATGTGAAGGGTTTTCCATTGTTTCTCAACAATAAATAGGCCTTCGAGCCTCATTGTAAGACAGTTCTGAGGTAGGTAGCCACACATCTCTTCTCAGAGATAAGCTATCATAGCCCTAACTGGTTTATTTCTATTTCCGGTTGTAAGCATATTTCAGTATTTTCCATTAATGAAATGAAGTATTATTTCCGCTGCATCTTTGTGTATATGGTTATCTCTGTATTTTATTGCATTCCTGTTTAAATCCGGATCATCTAAAGGCCTGCCTTATGTCTTCCTTTTGCACTTCTTCCGATGCGATTTGCCTTATAAAGGCTTAAAGCCTTTTTTAATGAAGAAAACCTCCTTTTCCAAAGAAACTAAGGCAAACACTGTTCGCGATAACTTCATCATCTGAACTCAGATTGATGAACTGTTCGGACCTTTGCAATCAGGAAGATGAGATTTATGATCTGGTGTTGGTTTGACATCATTTTGATCGCTTTGATTTTTGAGCGTTCTTTGTCTTGTGTGTCTCTGGAGCCACCTGGATCATTTTAGCCATCTAGTTGTGTGAGGGAGAAGTGTGTTGGTTTGGAGTGAATCCTAACGGGAAGAGTCTTTAAAATATTGTTATTTCAAGCCATCATGAAGTGCTAGCAAAAGTGTGTGGGAACCTGGTCTTGTCAGAGGAAGATTGAAATGTCAAGATGAATGGTTGTAATCTATCTTTGATATTGATATATGCAACTACAGATTGATTTCCTACATGTTTTGTAATATTACATATTCATGGCTTAATGTTTCTTGACTTGTTAAGTGGGTTGAATTGCAATTTGTTTATTATTATGTTTGTGGTCCATTGTTGTTTACTTTTTTCAGGATCTTTACGAAGGAAGTGAGAGATTGCTGGAGTGAGAAAGCGAGGACATCATCAAATAGGATAAGTGACCAAGAGGTAGGTCCTCTTGATTGATTCTAACCTAAGTAAAATTCCCATAGAATGTACATGTTATGGCTAGCCCCATTATCGGGCTAGAGGAATTTGTTCTTATTCGCACTTATAATTTTACTTCACCACAAATTGGTGATTTTGTCAGGGGGATTACATCCTTTTGTTTGTTTTGGATTTCATGATTTTGTTAGAAATTTGCTAGTTTCACATTTTCTCTTCCGTTATGTTGCTTTTCTCCTACTTACTGGCCTAAGTATAAAATCCATAGTGGCGAATCTGGTCCCTATTTTGATTTTTTGATTTTATTTTTTTCTGAGTTTCCTCGAACAACACATTTAATTATCCGACAATCATGCCAACCAACGTGAACTATAGAATAACAATCGCGTCGACTTGCCTCAGGCACTTGTTGTCAGTTAGGTAGTCGTGGTGATCCCTAAAAGTGAAGATTAGGGCTAGACCCCAATCTTGGCTAATGTGTTCTGCTTGTGTTTTTGATCTTGTGAGCCTTTTTGACTATTTTCTCCCTAATTAGAAAGCTACTTTTCATTTGGTTTTGCTTTCTTATAGGTTGTCATCTTGTTGTTTGATTGATTGAGCTATTGAATGGCCAGCGACATTAGGACATCTAGCTAGTCATCCATTTAGCAGCTTGTGGACTCATCGAGTCTAGTTGTGGGTGTGTTTTCTCCTTGCATTTGTTTTTGGTCCCTCTTATGACTTTGAACTCATTTTGCACAAGTTAAAAAAAGTTTTGTTTACTAGTTTGACTGTCTTTTCTAGCATAGATTACATTGTCGGTCTTGTGTTTGGCAAAGTCGATATTTCGTCGATCTGAATGACCTTCTCTTTTCATGTTTTCATCTACTTGAAGAGCTCATAGTCTCCAAATTTTTACATTGAAAGATTGTATGTGAAAATCTTGTTTTGTTATTTCATGAGAAAGTTTGAAATTCTAGCTTGTTGCATCATTATGATTCGCATCTCTTAAAAACTAGAATTGCATCAATATTTAAAAAGGAAGAGAATTTTTTTTTCATTTCGAAAGGACTGATAGATAAGTGCTTATCAGGAAATTAGGAATTGGAATGCATTTTCATTAGTTTATTTTTCAAAAAGTGAAGTAGTGAAAAGTCATTTCGTTTTCAGTTTCTTGATTGTTTTCATTTGATTGAGTAGTTTCTACCCTCTCTAGTGTAGGCATTTCATCGAATTGAAAGGGTCTTGTCCCATTTAGTTGCATTTTAGGGTTTTCAAGCAGCATCACTAAGACCTGAAAACTAAAAATTGACACAAGATCAACTCTAAAATGTATTTAATTTACCTAAGGTGCATTTGACATTAATGATCACATCTAGAAGGTCTAGGCTAGAGACATGTTCCGACGTCTATAAACCTAGCAGCTGTCGTTAGCTTCAACCTTAGACACCATCGCGTATATAATGGGAGACCCCACTAAGCTGCAACCCTTTTATCCTTAGGAAGGTGAGTCGATCGCCTTGTGAACGTGATACACCGAACAAAACATTCAGGGAGATTGCCTGCTCGTACTTCTTGGTTTGCCAGGAGGTATTCTGTAGTTCACAGTTGCCTAGTAATGCTGTTTACCTAGATCATCCAGAGTAGTCATTTTATCTTTTTGACTCATTAAACTTAAAATATCATCCGAGCACTTGTCCTTTCGAGCTCATTTCAAATCAAAAGCAATAGAGTCATCTTTTTTTCTTTCTCCACTCTTAAAAAATGAAAGAACATAAGTCTTTTATGCATCTTAAATAATTGATTGCCCATGATCCAAAATATCCAGTAAGATTTTTGACCAAATCGTGAGTTCCGTTAAAAGGACATTTTAAAGCCTTGAAGTTATTTGTTCTGCCGGTTAAGACAAGGTCATCATGGTTGAACCATCTGGTTCACCTATTTCCTCTTCCTCTCCTTCATCTGAAAGATTGTCCGAGGAGCCATTTCTTGAGTTATCAGAGCCATTTGAGGATCAAAATGTCTAACTCGCAATTGTTTTGAGTGTTTAACCGTTATCATCTCGTCCTCCACCCACTTTCGATTTAGGGTCATCTACTGGTCTTGACCTGGAATCTTCGGATAATCCCGTTATAACTCCACAGAACTTGCCAACCACTGATGGTCAGCTTGGACTGGTTATCTATCCTTCGAAACCTCTACTTGACACTGTTGAGATATCACCATAGTGCCCTTATAGTTCGTACAATCAACTGGGTGTTCCTTTGGAACTATACCCCAATACATGTTCGGCTGTTCACCATCATTTGTTTCTAGACATGGAACCTGAAGGTGGTGCTCCAATCACTTCTCCAGATGAGTCTAAAGTCTCAACTCCACACACTGTTGAGTGGGAAGAATTGTAGTTGCAGTTCCCTCTTGAGGGTTTCCATTATTCATAAGGTATTCTTGCCAGCTTGCCACCTGGCTATGTGTCTTTATGGCACTTAGTTTCGGGCACATAGAGTGCCCCATCACTCTACCATAATTCTATTTGGGTGTCAGGCCTATTTCAAGTTTGTTTGTCATGAACACAACCTCCCAACTAGTTGTTACTTTAATCCCGGTGTAACCCACCATCCCGAACACTCTTGTACCATTGATCCTAGTTACGCATCAGTCGCAATCGACGGTTCCAAAGATTGTCTTTGCCAGTTCTTTTGTCCCATTAGTTAGTGGGCAGATTGTGCCACCACCTGGGGGGGGGGGGTAATCTGAATGTCTCTATGGTGTTCGGTGCCACTAATGCGAGTGGATCACAAGCTCACATGCTTAGTATAAAAAAACCCTCTTCTGCTATTATTTACAGCCCTACTGACCCTACTGGATCACGCAATGTCCAGTACTAACAGGTTCAGAATCCTGGTGGTCTATCTAGCTTGAACAATGTTTAGTATCAGCATCCCTATGGGGCTTAGGTCCAATACCTAAATCCTTAAGTTCAATATGGTTCTCAAGGATTGGTTAATCAACCTTACACCATCCCGTCTGGGCAGTACATTTAGCGTAGCTATGGCCAGATTCAGCTCAGAAATTTCTTGGGCATTGTTCAAGTACCCTTGCAACAATAAGGACAACTTTTGCAACAAAAAGGGCAACCTTTGTTACCGCAAGGGAAACCTTTGTTGTAGAAAGGGATTTCTGTGCAACAGTAAGGGCAGATTATCGCGCAGAAAGGTCACCTGCAACAACTACAATTTTAGTCCTTTCAATTGTTGCAGCAGGGCACGCAGCGATAGATGCAATATGCTCTATATACCTCTCAACCCATACCCTCATAGGGATAACCTCTGCAAACCCAGGGATAAATTTTGTAACCACAAGATCAACAAAACCGACCAGGGAAGTAGCAACCCTTGTACACCTATCAACAAGGGTAACCCTTGCAGGGACAGGTTCAAGGCCAAATCCTGCAGCAGCAAGTGAAAAATCCTCTTTTTCAAAGCCAATAATTTCAGAGTCTTGTCGGCCAAGGGCATTAGGTACAAAATCCCTATGTCTAAGGGCAGCTAGTGTAACAACCTTATGCCTAAGGACTGTAGGTCCAGAACCCCCTTCTTCCAGGACAACCAGCCCAACAGCCCTATGTTCTAGGACAATAGGTCCCATACCCATATGTCCAAGGTCAACAGGTTCAACAGCCTTTTAACCCATACATTGCTTATCAACAACCTGTGCATGGACAATTTCAAGGTATTCAAGGTCCAAATCCTCCCTTTTGTCAAGGTAATCCACAATGGGGGTAGCCTCAAATTTCATATGGCCAAAATCCCCCACTGTGGGGTCAAAATCCTTACCAGCAGGGATGGGCTCCTCCTTATGGGCCCACCTATTGACCTCCCATGCCTTTTAACACTCAATTACCTTTCTTGGCTACACTTGAGTTGCTGGATGTATTATGTCTTACGAATGATCTGATTCTTCATTCGTTGTACTAGCCTTCGGTGCCATCCAAGATACCAAGAGATTGCCCAAAGTTCAATGGAAAATCTAAAGAAGATCCTCAAGCCCATGCGATGACATATCAGCTCTGGTTCTCATCAAACTCATGCATGGATGATTCCATTCATCTTCATCTTTTCCAATGAACCCTCATGGGTGCCACAACAAAATGGTACATTGAGTTTACCTCAAAGTACTTTTCATGAATTCAATTCATTATCCATGGTGTTTCCCATACATTTTTAGCTGCTGGTTTTCTATGAAAAGGGCACCTGTCTGCTCACATCGCTTAAGCAAGACACTACAACGCACATCTCTAATCATATCCATGAATGGAGACATAGATGTCGACTGATCAAGTTTGAGATAGATGATCAGTTGCTCACCGAATGGTTCACTAAATTGTTCGTAGCCCCAGTTGCTCTCGATATAGCCATGTGTGGATGCGTCACTGAAGAGCAAGCCATTTCTCATGTCTAGTACTTGGACTTGGTCTACTCTCAGTCTGGCACCTTATATGAATTATTACCCAATGATTCATGGCCATCATCTGATACCGTGACATCAAAGTCACCTGTTGTCCCTCTCGTTGATGGGGTTATTTGGTTAGTATCCCAGGCTTGAGCCAAAAATTCTTCCAAACAAAAGTAAGTCTCGAATATTGCTCCCAATAGTTCATCTCAAAACTCTCCAAGCCCTAATAAAACCTTAGAGTTCCATGCTATTCAATCTACTACAACAAACAAATCCTCGAAAGGAAAATAGAAAGGCAAAGGCAAAGCTAAAGTCGATGCCTCGAAACAGGGTCCTCCCAAATTATCTGCCAACGAATCATCGCAATAGAAACCTAAGTATCCCTGCCTCATTTGCAAGGAGGATCACTATACTAAGGATTGTCCATGATGATCCGAAGTTGGTTGATTGCTTAAGGGGACCCCTGCTGTCCTCAAAGTGCCTTTTCTGTCTCAGCAGACTCAAATGGTAGACCAACCCCGATATGATTCCTCTGGATCTCAAGTGTTCATTATGAGCACGCCTATTAATGTGGCTACCTGATCAAAGGATTATAAAACTCCAAGTGCCACAATAGGGAAAGAAAAAGAGGTTCCACCTTCTTCTTCTACCCTGAGTTTTGGCCCTCTATAAAACAAGCAGCCTAACCCTAATTTCGCTCCATGGCCACCCTCTCGAGGTGTGCTACGGAAATCCTCGTATAATCCCAACGCCCGAGCCACTTAGCATTACAATATTGTTGAAGATTTGGCTCAGGCACCATTAGCTATATCGGCTCTCGAGGTACTCCAAAGCTGCCCATCACAACGAAAATCTTTGTTGTCAGCTATCGGGGTCATTGATCCCACCAATTCTAATTTGATCTGTTTCGATCTAGAGAACCATGTTTTGAGACTCCCTCATCAGATTTCCTTTCTTATTCAGGTAATCATTAATGAAAAGACCATCCACTACACTACCATCGTTGAAGGTGCTTCTACCTGCATCATGTCAACTGTGTGCTAGAAGGCTATTGTTCCCCTACACTGAACTTGTCTCCAAAGATATTGGAAGTTTTCAATGGGTGCGATTCATGATCCTTTGTTTTTTTACCCAACCTTGCCATCACCCTAGAAGGAAAGACGGTGCAAGTCAAGGTAGAGATTGCTGATGCCAATCTCAATTATAATCTTCTACTTGGCCGAAGTTGGACCCATGCCATGCATGCCTTGGCCTCCTCTTTGTTTCGTGTGATCCGTTTTCCCCATCAAGGGAGGATTGTCACCATTGACCAGCTATCTTTCTTTGTGTCTTGCTCATCTAATGGCAATGTTCCATATGTCAAGCACTCTAGTACTCCCTTTGATAGTGTGGGGGAAGGTCTCTTCGAAGATTTTTCCTTAATGGGGATTTCTCCACTCCCACCTCCTCATGTTGTCTCCATCAACATGATCTGAACCAAATCTGATCCCTGGGTCATACCTTCACCAGATCTGGTTGATGCTTCAGCTCATAAAATCCTTCACGCTAGTTATTTCTACCCATCCATCTTTAAAGACTGCATTCTTGCTGTCCGCAAGTGTCACAAATGCCAAATCTACCAATGTAAGATGCGCACCCCACCCGCTCACCTACAACTCGTCATTACCATTGGTCTCTTTGCCAAATGGGGTGTCGATTACATGACATGTAACCCTCATTCAACCACGGGGCATTGATACATTATCATTGTTGTGGATTACTTCACCAAATGAGCTGAAGCGATGCCTACATATTCGGCAAACGGTAAGATGACAACTCAATTCCTTTTTAACCATATTATTTCTAGGTTTGGCATACCCCAAGCCATCGACATAGATCATGGCTCCCATTTCAAATATTACATGATGGAAGAACTGACATCTGCATTGGGCTTGTGCCATGATGGCTCGACCCCATATTAATCTTAGGCCAACGGCTAAGTTGAAGTCGTGAACAAGGTTTTGGTCACCATGCTTCAACGTATTATTGGATACACAAGTCAAATTGGCATCTCATGCTTTTTTCAGCTTTATGTGCCTACTGAACTTCAACCAAAGATGCCACTGGTTTTACACCATTCCATCTCGTCTATGGTCTGGAAGCAACATTGCCAATTGAATGTGATATTACTTCACTTAAGTTAGCTGTTGAACTCCTCCCTAAAACATCACCTCAAGAGGAATGCTTCTTATATTTCGAATGACTGGATGAGACTCGCCATCTCGCTGCCTTGGTCATCGAAGCACAAAAGAAACGAGTCAAATTCCATTTTGACCAGTTAGTCTCCCCTTGCACTTTCTTTGAGGGTGATTTGGTCCTACTATATGATCGAGCTAATGATAAGCTAGGGGCAGGCAAGTTTGAACCTATGTGGCGTGGGCCCTATATTGTAAAATGTGTTTTGCAGAAAGGAGCATGTGAACTTATTGATTATAAAGGAAATCCTCTTGAAAAGCCCTGAAATGGGCTTTACTTTAAAAAGTACTATGCTTAGGTCATCTTGCATGGTTACTTATGTACATTAGTGTGTGATTCATTTCTACACAACATGGTTTTATGCAAAAGTTTTCAAACAACCCTTCTGTTTACTATGCTTTTCTTGCTTTCCAGATGTCTACAACTCCTCATGTCAGTTTCACCGATGGTTCTTGCCAAATTACCTAGAACCTATCAACCACAGCATGGGTTATCTACAACCCTAACGGTGAGTTGATTGACCTTAAAGGTATCTGCCTAGGTAGTACAACCAACAACATTGCCGAATACAATGCGGTAATTGAACTGTTATCAGAAGTCATCACTCTCGACATTAGAGAATTGGGCTCAACCTAGATTTACAGCTTGTCATCCTTCAACTCAACAGGAAATATTCGGTCAGGAACCCTCAAATATTACGAATGTATCTCCGTATCTGTCTGTTGGAAAGACATTTTGATTATATTGCATATCATCATATTCTTAGATGCATGAATACATTAGCAGATGCATTAGCTTATTACGTGTTGGATAGACATTTGCGAAACATGTAAAAGATAAGGCAAACCATTTGTAGCATAATAGACAGGAAAATATAACATATATACATATGTGAGAATATTTGATACATCAAAACCCCAAAAAAATATGTATGTCCATAATAACATCGATGGCTCACAGGCCTCATACATCTGTGGCACGCGGGCCTCAAAAAACTGAAAGTACTGGACCTAGGAACTACTTAGCATGGTGGTCATGATAGCACGAGACATCTTGTACTACACGACTCAACAATCGATGGATCCGATCTGAGACTCCCACTGTGTGCCTCTAGTACTGCCAAGGCAAGTCTCCTATCTGAGCATACTCAGGGATACCATGAGTCAACCCCTCGAGGTTCCTCGCAATCATCTCCTCATTATCGCTCCCTTCCTGATAAGTGACAACATCAATAGGACGAGGATATCGCCTGGCTATTGGGGCCAATTCGACTGGCCGCTCTGGTCCAACATCTACATACACAAGAGAAATGTTATAAGCATGCATATACCAAAAACAAACTAAAAACATCAAAATCAAAATTTGGCTTGGTTTTTACCTTCGTCATCAAGGTCCTCCCATCTGGCAAGGGCATATCCAGGTTTCCATGGAAATCAGTGCTGCTATATGGTTAGTCCTCCACGATGATTTTTTTTCATCATAGCCATGAAAAGAATGCTAGCTGGTAAGACATTTGTTGATCACCAGTGATTGTAGGCATCAAATGACTCCAGCGGGCCATCTGCGGATCACGTGGTGCAGTAGGATAAACCTCAATCAATTGATACTGGAATAATGGCACTCGTTCTAGGAAAAAGATCATGAGTATTGATTTGAAGACAAATTTCTTCAGATTTCCCACCTTGGCCTTGGACAAATAGCGCTTTATGTTCATCTTCATGGTCTCTGCCCAGTTGAAGATCGTAGGAGCTGTGTAGTCAATATTGTAAAGGAACTTTGACTTATTAGTCTCATGTTCCACCTGGGACCTTTCCACTTTGTTGATGGTCAATAGAAGCACCCTAAGTGTCAAATCCCATACATTGGAAATCTTGATCTTCCCACTTTTGGATTTTAGGGGCTCAGGACAATGCGCGGCAAGCACGAAAGATATGCTTGCCCCGATCGAACGTGACCCATACAAATTCTTGGGCCCTAAAATTGTCGTTCACTTCCATTACATTTTCACTTATATTTCCATATTGTCACCTTCACTCCACCTCTATTTCATTACATTTACCTCCATTTCATTACATTTACCTTACTATCATAATTATTGGGTCACATTTATATTTTTCCAAACTTTATTAATTCTTAGCATTTCTAAGTGAATTTATGGTTAAAAATTAGAAAATAATGTGCATATTCTTATACCTAACAAGTGGGATGAGATTGTTGACATGTGTAGGTCAAAAGGAAGCTTCTAAAATACCCTTATTTTGCCTCCCAAAACTAAATTCGAATTGGAGTGGAGAAGATCATGGAATCATAAGGATATGTGTTTCATTTCTTATTTGTATTGAAACTCTAAGAAGACATGTGTCTTATCATTTCATATTTTGATTGTAACTCTAGAGATATATGGAGAGATTCATGGACTCTCATTAATAAGGTAGCTTCTCATCTTTTTGTATAAATAGGGGAAGTTTTCTCCTATCATTTTGATGTGAAAAGTTGGGGAAATGCTCTTGTTTTGAATATATAATTTGGATTTGGCATCAGACTCATGAGTGATGTTCACTTTGATTTGGTTATGCTTTTATTTTGAGCCTCTCAACTTTCCATCCTTCATTCTTTTGGATCGGCCATCTATAATGTGTGAGATTTATTGTTTTTCATAGATTAAGATTTATTTCTTTCATATCTTTTCCTGTGTGAGAGGTTAAGAGTGATTGTTTTTATTTTCTTTCATATCTAGAGGTTAAGAATTATTGTTTTACTTTCATTTCATACCATGTGGATTTGATTATTCATTTCATAGGATCTTGATTTGATAATTCACACATGATCTCAGAGTAGATTTCATTTCATGCAATTTCATTTTTGAAAGAGGTGTGCTTTTCAATTCCCACAAGTGTGGTAGATTAAGACTTCAATTCCTGCAAGTGTGGTAGATCAAGATTTCAACTCCTCCAAGTGTGATAGATTAAGATTTCAATTCCAAAAACTGTACTTTAATTTCCTTTGAATGGATTGTTGAATTAGAATAGGTGAAATTGGTTTGTTGTTATTTGGTTTATTAGTTAGATTGATCTAGATTTGAAATTAATTTATAGCATATATGGTGCACGCATGCTTCGTGAGTTTTATGAAACCCACGGGATGACAAGTAAATGATAGGTAATTAATTTTCCTCAACAAAAATTCACTAGTTCACCTCTGCGAGACAGCTCAGTGATGAAGTAGATGTCTGAATTTGTCAACTCCAGCTCCTAATCCCCAATGAAAAAAATCTCACAATTGATGTCCCAAAGGCTTATTAAGTACTGAAGCAATTCGGGTTTGGCCCGCATCCCCTTTGTAAGGAAAAATTTGAGGAGCCCACAAGCCCTCAAAGTCTCCAGTCAAGTTGGATCATTCGTTTCCTAGGTGTCCACATCTTCATATTCTCTTTCCTTCCAATCCTCCATTTTTGACGATTTCTCTCCTGCAAAAGCCATTTATTTGAGTCAATCATCAAGTTTGGCACATAAAAATTTAATTTTAATGGTCAATTCTTGAGAAAAATTATTTTTTCTGTATCCACGGCATCAGTGCGCCTGTTTTAGAAATAGTCACATCGGTTGGCACGAATAGTCATGCAAATAACCCTCGGCCAATGCGATCCCGTGCCCAGAAATGGCATTGACCAAGGGCGAAAATTTTGTCAAAAAGCTCCCTAAAAATTCAAAAAAATCGTTAAAAGCATAAATAAATAGCATGAAAATGGAGCTCCAGGTTTCGGCTGTTACCTATAACTGATGTCTCGTTGATGGACCTCCTGGATCTCCTACAATCTGCTCTAGAAAAACTAGGGTAAAAGTGGGTAAAAGTCTTCACTGCAAAGGTAAAATGGTAAATGGTAAAAATATATTTACTTTTTCCCTTTTTTATTCATTTTATCATGAAAATATCAGGTTTTGTAAATATTTTTGACCTATTTTTCCTCAAGGACTCGATAATACGCTTTGCCTTGCTTGTGCAGTGATAGATGCTGGATGTTTGACGATGGTGGTGAGTCATATTTCAACTCTTTTCTCGACTCATTAAACCCATATGAAAAGTTTTTTGAGTATTTTTCCCTTTTTGACTCGTTAAAGAGAATAAAAATGGGGGGTCCACTTTCACCCTCTTTTCTGACCCTATAAAAGTGAAAATATGGTCGAGCCTTTGTTGTTTCAAACTCATTAACAGATTTGAAACGTCATGTGCCCAATATAAGTGTACCCCTTTTTTGGGCTGGGAGGCACTATTTACAGAAAAGGTACTCCTTGAATGAAATGGTCAAGCGGTTCTCTTAAGTATTGCTTTCTACCTTTTCGGGCTCGAGAGACACAAATGTACGAAAAGGGACCATGTGGAGTTTTCTTTTATGTGTCTTTTTCAAACTCTCTAAACATGAAAAAGATACTGAGTTACACCTTTGTCAGGCTTGTTAAACTATTTAATGACATCGAATTCGTCACTATGATGAACACGAGCTTCTCCTTGCTAGGGCTTGTTAAACTTACTAGGTTGGATTCATCTGAAGGATGAACTTACAGTGTAAGCACATGCTATTCCCTTCAAGCTTATGATTAAAAAGAATAATTGGGGTCTTCGCTAGAAATGGTGGGGGAAAAATTTGGAAATCTTTTGAGTTGTGTTGGTAGCTCACTCTTTAACATGACACTCTTTGCTTCGTGTCGGGTTAGGACATCCTCCTTTAGATTGTTGACCTTCCTGGTGTTGGGCCATTCATTTTTGCCTTCCATCTGATCTCTGCTATGTCACGATGACCACCAATCCTATGGATCCAAAAGTTACCAAACTTCCAGTTGTGTCATCAATATGTTCAAGAGTTGTCCTTATGTAGTTACACTTACCTCTGTTTCTCTGTATCATCTAAAATCATTTTGCATCCTCTCGTCTTGCGTCGATGATGTGTGATTCATTATGGCCCTCCTTTGACATGATCACTTTCCATCGACATCTGCTCATTATCTAGGAAGTTGACCAAGAGACTCCCTTCTAGTACCTTAGAGCTTGCATGCCTCAATGGAAATTTCTTCACACTCGATGACAAGTTCACGTCATTGGCTTTCGATTGAGTGATTTCACGAGTGTTCGACTTCAGTTCCTGTATTCACATTCCGTGAATTGTGCTGATAGTACCTTGAGGGCCATTATCATTATTGGTGGTTTCTCCTGCGCTTGTTAATAGTTACATCATTGACTGTTAATCAAGCGACTTTCTAGCATATTTGATGTCAACACATCTATTCACATGTTAGGATCTATACTTTTATCGGGTTGTGTTGAAGCGCAAGACCTTGGACTCAAATCACATAAGTCTAAGTTGCGAAGAGATGTGACATGGTTATGGTGATATGCATTTCTCTTTCAGATGGCTGGCTGTGACCAGACCATGAGTTATCATATGTGATCCTTCTCATTATTGGATGGATGTGACCATACCTTGGTTTCATTATGATCCTCTTTGATGGATGGCTTTGGCCATGCCTGGATCCATTTACATGATCATTCTTTAGATGGATGCATCCATACCATGACTCATGTATCATTTGACAGAGATCTCAGTTTATGTATATGTATTTGTACTTGCTTACAGGTTTTCCGACGACAGACCAGTTTCGTGCGCTCAATTATAAAGCATTTCATCCCTCACTTTGGCTCAACCTTCACGCTTTAGAGGGCATCTGTTACACAACATTTTTTCACTGTCCCTATACTCCTCGTTCCTTGATCTTGGAAGACCTCTACAGTGAACCCCACATGCTTTTCCTTCATAGGGAAACTCCCATTATGTCCCTCTTCATGAGTAGATCATTTCCCTTTTGTACCATTTTCCCTAGAAACTTTTTTTTTTGCCCAATGTACAAGGGCGACGCTAATGACCTTTGTCTTCCCCACACCGATGTGTAGAGATTATCACTATTCCCCATGCTAATAAGTGCAATTGATCTGTGTTCTTGTCATGCCAGTTCTTTTATGAAAAGTTTTTTAAATTAGAGCTGAAGCTTCCATTTCTAGAAGCTCCGTAATAGAAGTTTGGTAAATGGTTTGGTTGGATGGGGTCGAGGATGATAGCTTGGGCTCCTTTCCCCTATAATGATGGAACTACCTCAAGGGATATGTCCTTTTCCCATGAGAAGAGGATCCATCTCCCATCCATCTTTCCTATATAAACCTCCCTTCTTCCCAAGCACAAACTAGTGACTAGTGTGAAAATCAGAGTTAGAGTTTTGGCTAAGTGTAAATATACTAGACAAGGAAGCTATTACTAGTTGTAGCCATCTAGTTGTGTGAGGGAGAAGTGTGTTGGTTTGGAGTGAAGCCTAAAGGGAAGAGTCTTTAAATATTGTTGTTTGAAGCCATCATGAAGTGCTAGCAGAAGTGTGTGGGAACTTGGTCTCGTCAAAGGAAGACTACAATGTCGAGATGAATGGTTGTAATCTCTCTTTGAATTAATATATGTAACTATCGATTGACTTTCTACATGTTTTTTAATATTACATATTCATGGAATGTCTCTTGACTTGTTAAGTGGGTTGAATTTCAATTTGTCTATTATTATGTTTGTGGTATATTGTTGTTTACTTGTTTCAGGAGCTTGAAGAAGGAAGTGAGAGATTGCTAGAGCGAGCAAGTGAGGAAATCATCAAGTAGTTTAAGCGACCAAGAGGTAGGCCCTCTTGATTGATTCTAACCTAAGGAAATCTTCCATAGAATGTACCTATTGTGGCTAGACCCATTATCGGCCTAGAGGAATTTTTTCGTGTCTGCACTTATAATTTACTTCACCACAACTCTGACAAATCCTGCTCCCCTCGCTACTGTAGCATGGTCCACTTTATGTATTTATCTTCATAGCTCTCGACAAGGTAATATTGTTCCTTGATGGAATCTCAGAAAGAATCCTAAGTGGGTATTGATGAAAACAATGAGGATTCACTCTCGTCCTTTTGTTCATAGTAGGTTTCCCACTAGTCCTTGATGTGTGGGGCGTCTTTAAGAAGTGAAAAAGTGATATTTTCCTGATTAGAAAAGTCATGAACTGAAAAATTAATGTATGACATCTAGATCTATCTGGACTTCAAATATGGGAATATTGAAGTTAACTTGTACCTTGAAAGGAGTGGTGCCTCCAGAATGGATTCTGGATGAAGATGCGTCGCTTGTAGGTAGCCGTTGAAGGATCTAGGAAACGTTATCCATCATTGTGTTCCTTTGTCGCTCGAGGGCTTCCTTGAAAAATATTTTGAAAGGATCTCCTACCCCTCATCTTTATTTTCTTTTGCCATGGGAGGTTTTCAGGGTTTGTGATGTTGGTCTTGCAAAGGTTCAACTAGATCGATCCATAGCTCCTTATACCCTGACCTTGTTGGGGACATGCAAAGAAAAACAAAGAAAGAGCACGCCGATCTGATACCACTGATCTGAACTTAAACATGAATGAAACAAATTACAGATATAACCATAAACATAGAAATGCATCAAAAATAAAACTTCATTTCATTAATATCAAAATACTGAAATATGCTTACAAACAAAATGTAAATAAACTAGCTTGGGCAATGGTATCTTATCTCTAAGAAGAGATGTGGTGGCTACATGCCTATGAACTGTGCTACAATGAGGCTCAAGGGCCTATTTATTATTAAACAAGAAAGGAAAACCCTAAACAACCAAAACCTTAACCCCAATAGATGAAATGCCAAGAGCTTGTTTAAATACTGAAATAAACAAGGAAACATATGAAACTGACTGGAGGTCTTGGCGGAATAGGTGGGTGGCCACCAATATCCACCTGGATCAAATTGTCATGAAAAAATATGGGACCATTTTGATTTATATTGAATTATGGGATTTTGAATAAAGCATGCCCCCCATTATCTCCTCATAGGAGATATGACTATCCACAAGGAGTTGATTCCCTTCTACACCTATGCCTCATTTTCAAAGAAGAAAAGTGGGTCTTGAATGAATTTCATACTAGAGCTTGTAGAAGACACCTTAGGGATGTGAACCACCTAGATAATTCTCCACACTAGTTATTTTTGGCTCACCCTTTTTCATGATTGCATTCAAGTATTCAAAAGGTGCACCAAATGCCAACTTTATGACCATAAAAAGTGAGCCCTTATGACTCCATTGCATTTGGTAATTGTAGTAGGCCCCTTTTTCAAATGGGGCATTGAATTCATCAGTTGTAATAAACCTTCCCAAAATGGCCACAAGTACATAATAGTCATTGTCAACTACTTCACCAAGTGGGATGAAGCTATGTCCACATTGAACAATATTGCCGAAACCATGGTAGGTTTTTTTCTTCAACCATGTTATCACATGGTTTGGGTTTCCCAAGGAGTTAGTTTTTTACCATGGTAATTATTTCAAAAATGAGTTATTTCAGGAAATATTGTCCCTCCTTGGGTTTACGAATGAGTTTGCCTCATCATACTACACTCAGTCTAATGGCTAGGTAGAAGATGTTAACAAAGACCACAAGGCCATGTTACAATGCATGGTGAACAAACATAAAAAAATTGGTACCACATGATTTTATCTAACTCATGGGTGTATCATACATTAGGAAAAATCCCACCGATTTCATGCCCTTCCACCTTGTTCATGATGTTGAAGTTGTTCTACCATTAGAATGCAAGATGTCTACTTTTCTCATCATTGTGGAGCTTCTACATGTACGACTCACATTAAGCATCCATTAGAGAAATTTTTAGGTAAAACGTGGGCCTCAAAACAAATTTGTACAACCAAAACCGACTTTATAAGAACCAATACGATTCAAGATGATGATGTCAACCATGGGGGATGATTCCCCATTTTTAGAGTAAAAATGTAAAAAAATAAAAAATATACTTTTTCAACTTGTATCCCCACAAATTTACTCAAATTTTGAGCGAGAGCATTCATTGTATGCATAATTTAATTCCTTATCCAATAAGTACCCATGTTGCATACTTTCGATGGACCCTGCTACACGAAAAATGAGAAATAAATGAAAAAACGTGATTGCAATAACATTTTTCATGTATTGCTCATTTTTCATGTAGTAGGTCAATCAAAAGTATGCAACATAGGTACTTCATGGATGAAGAATCAAATTTCACATCCAACGAGTCCTCCTGCTCAAAATTTGAGTAAAACTATGGGAATATAAGTTGAAAAAGTAGTTTCTCTTTTTTTTCCCTCCAAAATTTGATGATGTAATCCAATATTATTTTATTATTTCCACTATTATTTTATAATATTCCTTAGGAGGCCGATTTTAGACCTCACAATTTCTCTACTGGTCTCCTTCAATTGGAACGCATTGATGAAGGTCAACACGCTTCCCTACAACATAATGATACTACAAAGAAAAGGTCTAAAACAACATTTAATAGTAACATACACCCTCATATCTTTCTTGAGGGAGACTTTCACCCATAGTTATCATATCAAAGAAAAATAGTAAATGGTGTGTGTGAAGTGATTATAAGAAATTAAACAAAGCCACCTTGAAAGACTATATTCCCTTACCATTTCTTGATCAAGTCCTTGATACAAGGTAGAAAAATTTCATTTCTTTTATAGATAGATTTAACAACTATAATAAAATTCAAATACCCCTTGAATACCAAGAGAAAACTACCTTTACCTTCCCTTGGGAAAATTATGCTTACGAAGTCCTTCCATTTGAATTATGTAATGCCCTGACCACGTTCCAATGAGATTCTCTTAAGATATTCCTTGACTTGACCAACAACTATTTAGAAATCTACATGGATGAATTTACCATATATGAAGATACCTCTAAGGAAGCACTAAATATTATAAGGAAGGTGTTAAACATGTGTCAAGAAATAAACCTCTCTCTCAATAATGAAAAAAATAAAATGATTCTCACTAAGGGAATTAAGTTAAGATATCATATATCATCCACTATAAATAGGGTAGATCATACTAAAATAGAAATTATCCTCAAAATTCCAATTCCTACAAATTAGAAAGATTAACAAATATTGTAATGATATGTATGGTAATATAAAATTTTATAGAAAACTTTACAAAAATAAAATCACCTCAATTGTAGATACTAACAAAGGCCACATAATTCTGTTGGATTTCTCAATGCTAGGCTACATTTTAAAACCTAAAAGAAAAATTGTTAATAGAACCTATCCCACAAGGTCCATACTAGGCTCTACCATTTTACATTTATACAAATTATTTGGACACAACTATTGGAGACATATCAGGTCAAAAGGAGGAGGAATGACCTTATACTATCTATCTTAACAACAAGAACCTTACTCTTGTTGAAGACAACTATATGGTAATTAAGAAAGAATTTATTGTTGTTTTCCATGCTATTGATAAGTTGCATCATTATGTTACTGGATATCCCATGTTTATATATATTTACCAGTTTTCCATTCGATATCTTATGAATAAACTTGTTAGTAATGGTATGTTGCTTGGATGGTTTCTCTTGTTATAGGAATTCAATATTGCAATTCTCAAAAAACCTGGAAAGGAAAATGTGCTTGTTGACTTTCTCTCTAGATTCAATAATGAGGGTGAAGCTACTCTTGTAGAAGATAATTTCCTAGATAAACACTTATTTTGTTTATCCACTAACAAATCATGGTTTGCAAACATAGTTTGTTGGCATTATGACACATGCTTGGCGCTATGACATAGGTGTTGTCCTTGATGGCAACCCACTTAGATGACAAATCACAGTTCAGTATCACAAAATGAAGGAAAAAGAGGTATATGCAGGTTTGCCTTGACCAAACCGTGTATACACGTGGGTTCACAGACAAAAATGTGCGTATGCGTATACACACACTTTTATGCGAGGAAAAGCACATAGATGTTGGAAAACTTGGTTTTGGTCTGTGGTATTTGGTCTTTGGTATTTTGACCCATGGTATTGGTCCAAGGTATCTTGTCCGAAGTATTGGCCCCAGGTATTTAGTCCAAGGTATTGATTCTAAAGTGGTTTTGGACCATGGTATTGAGTAAGGCCTAAGACTATAAAAGGAGGAGGAGATCATTAGGCAAAGGACTCAAGTATTGAATATCTGATGAAGAGCAAGATCTAGAACACTGGTCACTGGGTTATGGTGCATAGCTGGATCTGAATCAAGGAGGAACCTAAGCGCTTGAAGAAGGATAAGTTCTATTGATGGGTCAAGATATTTAGGCTTGAAGAGAAGTATCTTTGTGTGGTTTTGATCTTTTATAATTGACGCATGTCATATTCTATAAATCTAATGATCTGGGTATAACTGATGTCTGAATAGTTGTAAAGGTTGAATCATCTTTTACAGATCTATACACAGCTTCAGTATAGCAAAGGCACGTATACACACTAGTTTGGCATTTAAAAACAATGTATATGCAAGTTTGCCTTCAGATAACAGCGTATGAATGCAGGTTCAACACATTGAAGTAGCCTACATCTCATAAAATATGTTTTAGCTACTTCTGTTTGTTGTTGCAGTGTTCTGGGTTCTGTGTTGGATTATGGTTACTGTTACTGTGTTCTGGTTACAACATTCAGAAAAGTGATTGATTGATTCAATTTTGGTTTGTGCAAAGGAGATTGATTGCTGCAGATATATTTTGATGTTTTATTGATGGATCCAGTCTGAAAATTTATGAAACGTGGTCCCTAGAAGAAAAGAGAAGGTTGTAGTCTTCTATAGGTCAGCACCTACATACTAGTAAACACATCAGCTAGTACAAGAGCTAAGGGGGTTGTAGCTCCCTTCCAGGAAAAGATGGAGAATGAGAGAAGATTGTAGCCTTCTACAGGTAGAGGCCTGCGTATTGGTATAAGGCTACACCAGTACAAAATTTTAAAAGAAGTTTCTTATTAAAGAAATATTGAGAAGATTGCAGCAATTGGTTTTCACCCACATTGGGTTTCCACCTTATATCTTGTGTTCACGTGTGTGATTGCCTGTTCTATTTACTGCATCTGATTACTGTTTATATGGTTCTGATACACAGATTAAAGATCAACTAACTAAATTATAATATTGCATGGTATACGGTGGTTTCTCTAAACACAGTTGTGTATACACGCAAGTTTCATTAATAGAAGTAGTGTATATCAATCTGTTTATGGAAATGAAATATTGAATTGCTAATACTGATTCATCCCCCTCTCAGTATTATTTCCAATATAGTTAATTATGTAGCTACATGTAATCTACCACAACATCTATCACTAAAAGAATGACATAGGGCCATCAAAAAAAGTGTTATGTATTCCTAGGTTGAAGGGGTACATTTTTCCCCTAGAGTAGATCATGTAATTTGACGTTGTGTAAGGGAGGATGGAATCTATGAAATTCTTAATGTCTTTCATGACAATTCCTATGGATGACACTTTTCCAACAAGTGAACTACAAGCATGGTACTACATCTATGGTATTAATGGATGATTATATTTAAAGAGGCAAAGAAGTACATTAGAAGTTGCAAAAAATGTCCACTAATGGGGTGACTAATTTGGTACAATGAGATGCCATTCCAACCTCAAATATTGATAGAGCATTTTTGAGAAGTGTTCCCTTGATTTTATGGGGATAATCAATAATCCATATAGACAAAAGAAGGTATACATCTTATTGTGCACTAATTATGTGACTAAATGGGTTGAGGTTATGCCTCAACTAAAAGATATTGAGCAAAAGTACTAAGAACAATAGGAATTTTGTAGCCATTTCTTAGCTAGAAAATGGTCTCAAAGCATACATCAAACCCTCTCCATTGGAAAGTGCTCTGAAAGATCTTTCAAACATTGTGTGGAAGTCTACAAATGTCCTCTTGGATAAAAAATTATGGACTCTTGAAGCCAACATCTTGAAGCTGTGAGTAGGCTGAAATATCAGAGCAAGCTAGCATATCAGGACCTCTGAACTTTGTAACCTCATTAAAATTCCTTTTTAAGAATGTTCTGATTAGAGAACAGGGAAGCAAGACTGAATATCGAAGGAAACCAAAATATCAGAACCCAAAATATCGGATGTCAAAATTTCAGAGGGTCAGAGCAAGATGGAACCTCGGAAGGACAAGACCATCAAAAGCTCAAAGTTTTGTAAGTCCTTATAAATTGAATTGCTTTATCAGTGTTGAGTTTGTGATTTTTCAATAATTACAAAGGCAATGCTGCAAAACCAAAGGACTGATGGACCCTTTCTCTCTCCTCCAATAGGACACATGGCAGCAGGTGATTGGCCCTACGAAGCTAACGAGGTAGATGATGTTAACATGACATAGCTGTATGGAGGACATATGGTAGTGAAATTCGACATTTTGGGTGGCCTAATAGGGAAAATCCATGTGACATGTGTCACCACTAAGGAGGCACCACCTGGAGTTGATGACATCAACATTATGTCATTTCATAGGTTGGAATTTTCAAGGTTGGAGTTTTCATAACTCCTGTCAAATTATTTTATGGAAAAGTTTTGATCGAATGTGTGGAGCTTCGATGAGACTGGCACATGTTCGTGGGAGACAAAATGACCAAGGGAGAAGATTAGAGTTGGCACCTAATTTCTATGGAGTATATTGGAGGATGAGGACATTGTAACCTTTTTCTAATTGTAATTTTAAAAAGTTACAATACAAGGGGCTTCTGATGTGTTGGTGCGTGGTTGTGAAAGCCAAAAGAACCAAGGGAGAGAGCAAATATACAAGGATATAGGCCCTTGTTGGGATCCTAAATACCTTATCACCTAAGTGTTATGCCCCCACTCACAATACTTGGATCCATGGAGGAAAAACAAGAAGGGGCTAAGCGAAAGGGGCCAGAGGCAGATCATAGTCTTTTATTTCGTACATCTTTTGAATAAAAGTTTTGAGATATGAGAGCCTTGATATTCCAATACAAAGGAGTGCTATATGGGCGTTCATATGCAGTGGTCCTATGGCGGAAATGCAATAAGGAGATAAGCAGGAAGGGGCTAAAGGAATAAAAAATCTACGATATCATGATGTCTCACTTAACGAAATTGCGATATGTTAAGACTCTGATATTGTAGTACAAAGTGTTAAAGGATGAATGGGTCAACAACTAGAGAGTAAATGCAAACAAAAGAGTTGGTTGATGAAGTTAAAGGCAACTGCAGATATCACTGGGTCAAAGCAATGAGGACCACTATTCTCATAGAAGAATTGTTGGGCTTGTCTCAATGTTGAAAGAAAACCATCTTTGATCTCTGTTGAGCGTGAAACCCCCCCACAACATGTTTTGGGGCTCAAAGACCAAGTTTTGGTCAAAGGTTTTGTAAGACTCTGTGAATTGCGGGCGTTGAGTGTGAGGTATAGGATGAGTCATAGGGTTGTCCGCCCTAAAATATTGTAAAGTAATGTAAAGTCATGTCGGCCTACCCATGGTCTAGGGATCATGGGAGTGTATAAATAGAGCAAGGCTCTAATTGTAAAGGTAGGGGAATTGGAGAGAAGAATAAGAATGGTTTAAGCTTAGAGAAAGAGTCTAAGCGTACTTGGTCATAGTAGTAGGAAGAGGCTCTGTAGTTGAATGCGTAGAGGCCTAGTAGAGTCTGCAGCTGAGTGTTCATACCCTTGCAGCTGAGTGCACAGGGTGGTGTCAAGTTTGTAATCGGGATTGAAGAGTAATAAAGAGAAGTTGATTCTTAATTCTGTGTATTTGCTGTGCATTGTATTCTTTACATTTTATATTGATTTGTTTATCGCGCATACTAATATGATTGCTGAATATGTTAAAAAAACCTCTTACACACACAAGATAAGTAATTAGGTAATAACAGATTAAATAGCGAGGAACTTGGGTATTATAAGGGTTGTGCCCTGGGGAAGGCTGCACAAAAGTAGCATCGCATGCTACAAAGGATAGTAAGTGCGCGTAGCAATGTCCGTGTAGGGTTAAACTGCAGATCCCCAAAATCTCATTAGACATTCCCAGGGTGCAGAAACCTGGTTCTAGCACCCTCCCATACTACTTCGGGAGAGACCTCAGTCTGCACTCTGTGGACTGTCGCTGAAAGGGCCAGTAGTACTAGGATTTGCTTGGCTAAATCAGCTTTGAACCTGGGTCAAGCCCATAAAATCCAATGAATGGTTCCTTTGCTGGGACCAGTATCGGCATAAGGAATGTCTAATGTCGTGCCATTGGAACCCAACAAAGAAAGAAATTGAAGAGTGGTTGGAAAAGAAGATTCACGAGTTCGTGACATAGGAAAACAGAACTCCGCGATTATCAAAGGAATAGTGGTTGGAACGCTACCTGTATACGAAAATCCACGAAATTTTCTTTTTATCCTTTCCTTTTGAGCTGTATGAGTGGATTGTGAAGTTAGAAAATAACTAAGGAAGGTGTAGGCTAGACAGACCAATAGTGTGGACTTCGGAGTTAGTGTGCAGACTAGAAGTAATAGAAGATAAGATCACGCGAGCTGTGGACCATTGGCTCGGCCGGATAATAGGGGGATATATCACTGCGTTTGCAGTAGACACGACTGTCAGCTACAGTGAGGTAGAGAGACGTTTTCTCAAAGGACTGCGAGGTAAGTACATTAAATCTTTGAACACTTGGATTAAGATGCTACTGTGTGAAAAGTAGGTTATGCGAATAAATTAATGTTTGGGACTACAGAGAGTGGGAAGATCTACAAAAGTAGAATTAGGGAAGAATTAGAAAACAATCCCTTAATTTCACCCTCTCGGGAGAGTGAGGAAGAGCTCGCGAAGGTTTCTCCGAGAAGTACGATTAGTTTGATAAGATAGAAAATTCTGCATTTACCACCTTCACCCACACTGCCACCTATTTCACCCTTCTCACATCCATCTCCACCCACTCCACTTGTGCCACCGCCCTAGTTCAGTATGGAAAGTGTGATCAAACTATCAATATTGAGAGGAGTGGGGAATGAAGATCCGGACCAATTCTGGTTCGTGGTAAGAGCAGTATGGGAAGCAAAAGGTGTCGTAGATGACAATATTAAGAAGGCCATGCTGGTGAGTGCACTGGAGGATCATGCACTAACATGGTATATCAAGCATTCTAATGGCCACACAAATGCAGGAATTGCAGAGATACAGGCCGTGCTGAACAAAAACAAAATCAATCATTGGGTTTAAAGAGATGGTGATTCTCCCCGATGAGACCCCCTGGGATCTGGATCAAAGGTTGAAGAGTACGTTTCATGAAGCCAATATGAAATTAATGGATGGACAACATCGCGCTTGGTTTGTAGCATCTCTGACACTGCGCTTAAGGACATCGTTGTCACAACATAAAATTTCCACCCAGGTTGAAGCATTGGAAATGGAAATGAGATAACATGAGACCCCTATATAAGATCCTGGGTTGGGAGTCCAACAAATCCACGTGCAACTACAAAATCTATGTCTAGAAATGCAAAGTTTGAAATAGGACAAGGCACCTCCATTAGAGGTACGTGAGGAAGTATGGTGCATAAAATGCAAAGGCCCGGGCCACGACAAAGATCACTATCCAGTGTTCGCAAACTACTTGGCAGTAGGAGGGCCGATGCTGTTGAGGATGGAGGCATAGGCAGGGCCAAGCGTGACACCTACTTTGTGGTGCATGATTTGTCAAATAGGAGGGAAACATGCTACAGATAATTGTCATCTATTATAGAAGTATACGTAGATGTCCCAACAATTGTTTTGTAATTTCTAGAGGTTGGTAAGCCACGACGAATGCACATGCAAAAGTTACAAAATAATGATGGATCAGACCCTTGCCTATAGGGTGCAGATCGAAACGTGAGCCCTCAACCCAAATACAGGGATGGTGCGCGCTGGATTTCAGGGACGTGGTCGAGGACGAGGCAATATGGGACCAGGGAGAGTTCGCAGTCAACTAATTTTTTACAATTGCAGAGGGTTATGGAACATTGCCTGCAATTGTACCAACCCAACAAGGATATCATGTTTGTATTGTGCTCAGTTTGATCATGAGGCAGAAGACTGCCCTTTGCTGATTGAAGGGATGTGTGAAAAAATGATATTCCAAACCTCCCTGACTCAGAACTCACAGATGATTAGGTTTGAGCCACGCGAAGAAGACCCGAATGTAAACATGTTGCTCAGAAGTGGTATGACCATGGGAGATGATCACGGGAAGTAGCCAGAAGAAAGTGCATGGGTTCGCAAGGCTCCTACATAGGAACCCGAGTTTGATTTAGAACACGCAAAGGAGACATTCGGGGAAGCTAAGAAGAGCTTCGTGGAGGCCTCCACTTTAGGTAGTAAGGATCAATTAGAACCAGGAATGGATCCTTCAATGCTCACTACCTTTCTGGATACATGTATGAAATTACTGCGCGACAGCAAGGCGGTCAAAGGACTACAAGAACTTCTCACTAGATGCACTAGGTCATGAGAACCGTGCGTGGTCTGGAAATTTGGGAAGCATGCATTGCGCACTGGAAGAGAAATGAGGTTGACTGTGCAAATCAATGAGTATGAAATGGATTAGGTAGTCCTAGATATGGGTTCATATGTGAATATATTACCAAAGCAAACATGGTCCCCTATTCTGTTACGAATGGAAAACCAACAGAAGATTTTTCCTATGGGAATATTGCAAGGGTTAACAGTAGATATTGAAGGTGTGAGTGCACAGGCAGATTTTGAAGTGCTAGAGATTGTCGATGACAATAAACCCTATCCTGTGCTACTAGGAGTAGATTGGGCCGCCAATATGAATGGAGTCATAAATATGAAGAAGCGCAAAATTATCTTTGAGAAAAAGTCACTATGCGTAGTAGTACTGTTTGATCTAGTCGAAGGAGCGCAATACACTGAATCAATGCATGACAATGTTAGTGATGATGATCTCAATTATATCTACAAGATAACTATACTAGAACAAGATTGGATGAATCCGACTACAGATGCGAGAATTTCATGGGAGAGCGATAAATCCTACACTTCAGATTTAGACAAAGAAGTAGAGCGATGGTAGAATCACCTGCACGAAGTAACAATGATCAATTGCAATATGATGGTTAGATCATCGTGTTGCATGATGATAGAGGCAAGGGGGCTATTGAAATATGATGGGTTGTCAAGGGTGGATGAATTTCTGAGTAAATTTGAAAGCGTAGTACCATAACAACAACGATTTGATTCTTTGAAATGGGTTCTGCATGCAACACCTGCACAATGGTGGGTTACACATCAAAAAAGATTTGAGGACTGGTAAGGATGTAGAAGGATGATGCACCTACACTTTAGGTAGCTCCAGCCCAGATCGTGAGCCAGTCAACTAGGGTGGAACAACATGCACACCCACCTTTTCTGATGGGTACGGACATATGTTATACAAGCGTACACCACTCCCAGAATAGAGAATCGAAACAAACCACAACAGCAGAAAAGGAAACACACGTTACAACTCATCCACATAGAGGCATTCGATAGGGTGTGCGAAGTACTGAACAAGGTTCACCAGGTGAGATGAACCTATTGGGAGTTCTGCGTGCTAGCGATTTGATGGGCCTATAGAACCATGTGCAAAACCCTAATCATGGAGATGATTCCAAAGGTGCGAAACATAGTAGAAACCCTAATTTCTGAAGAGAATATAAAAAGGAATCCACACGTAATAGCTCCCGCAATTGTGAATGTGCGTGAAGACCAGGATGAAGAAATCACACAACTATGCAAGGCTGAACATATAGGGATTCAGGAAGCCATTCGGTGAGGGAACCTTAGACTTCGCGAACTCAAAAAGGATCAGGTACGATTGAGAAAGAAAATAATTTTGATGGACCCTGAGATCAAAAGGCTTGAAAATGAGATCATGCAATCATGTCTCGTCGATAAACCAAGGATGAAAAGGCAAGATATGGATGATCATACCACTGCTTTAGAATATTGTTGGTGAGAATCTATGACTCTGCTGCCATGGATGCGACCGCACCTTACCAAATGCAATAACTAGGGGAACACACCACATAAGGTAGAACACGCGGCGCCGACTGTCACAAGGGAAATTGAGGAGTGTCCACGGACTATATTGGAAGGCAAATTGAAGTCTCACATAGGTGGTGCAACCACCTAACTAGCTGTAGGGAACACAGTCTCAGCACTCTAGGCAGTTTAAAGAGAGTGCGGGAGTATAAAAGAGTCTGTGTGGGAGCTGCACGTAGAAGCAACTATCATAAGGGTTGCGACCATGCATGGGGGTCTGTGTTGCTGCGCGGGTAGGCTAGGAAGTGATCGTTGGTGTCACTACTCATGATGGGATGTCTGATTTAAGGTAAAAGGGAGTGGGCGACGGGCATTTATGACACAAATTAACTACAATATTTGGGACAATATGTCTCCAAGAAAGCTTTAATGACTTAGAATTGGGGGGAACGGTCGAATTCAAATTCAAAAGTCGCTATAAAACTCCAAGGGCTAGCCACGAGACAACACTTGTTAATTCGAGATTCGAGCCATTATGTAGAGCATAGAGTGTTGAGCGCCAATTGATATTTGATCCCTAAAGTTCGCAAACAACCACAAACAATTCAAACGGGATGATGACTACCAAGAGAAGTGTGGGTTTTGTAGAAAGTATCGTTAATGAAGTTGTGCCGAACCCCACGGTGCAAGAGGTGCTCAGAAATGTTGGGTATGTACCGAAAATTTTGAAATCGCCTTGGAAGCCAAGGCCCAAGAAGGATAAGCAGGCAGCAGGACTAGTCTACATGTCCCTGTGGAATCCGTGGTTCACTAAACTCTCCATGGAGGAAAAGGGAAAGGTTGTCACCATTGAGACAAATGATGAGGAGGATGACCTATAGGTTCTCGTCGATGAGATAGAGGCAATGAATGACATGGTAGAAGACATCCAACTGAAGCGTGTGGCGATAAAATTGCTCGAGTACATCCCTCCGTGGAAATGGAATGTTAAGACATCTAAGGATTTGGATGCCACTAAGAGCGCACTCCAAACCTTGCTCCTCCCTGATGGAATTATTTTGAGGGCTCACCCCTGGGCCACGTTCCCACAATGAATTTTGAGGATTGGGACCTCGCGGACAATGATAATTTCCTACATTTAGAAACTGAGAACCTCATGAAGCAGAGCATGGAGGGGTTAGTTACAGCACTAGAGCAGCGGAAATGGCTGTGCGGTGTGGAGAAGGCCAAACTACTTCATTTACCATGGATTCCACACTTTCATTGTGCACTTATCATAATTTTCATCATCAGGCAGCTGCTTTGCTTGGCGCACTATGGATACTTATGGCTGGAGGAGCATATTCCCGTCATGGCAGATCTTATCCACAAGATTTCCCTACTCCCCTGTAAGGGAAAAGACCTTGTGGAGACAGCGGGGAAAAGTGGAGATTTGGACCTGACAGAGGCTATGAGGAAGAAATACAAGCTAAAAAAGAAAAAGAGGGGCTACACAATCAACAACATTACAAATAAAGGGGTGTGCATAGCCAGCCAACTCCTGGCCAAAAAGGTAATGAGAAAATGTCACAAAGATGAGGTACCAATGCTGGTAGTTACATTGACAGAACAATGCACAGAGGGGGTCCAATTCAACTGGGCTGAGTTCCTCCATGAGGAGTTTCTAACTAATTGCAAGGAAGCTCAGGAGCAGGGTAAGACCTTCCACTACACGTGGTTGCTCTTGTATATATTATTGGTAACAGGGGAACTGTCTGAGTACAGTCAGTTCCCTAATATTGAAGAGGACTTACCAGAGGCCACAAAGTATGCGTTGCTTTGGGCTACAAAGGATGCCACATGGATTTGTGAAACAAATATCTTCTAGGTGCTTATGGAGATGAGCGTCTGGATGTGGATCAACAAGAGGCCACGCCTATCCCCCATTGTGTACAACAATCAACAAACCTTTGCAGACTTCAAGGCAGACATACGCAATGTGTATATCAAGGTGCATAAGGATCCGACACAAAACTGGACCAAGCTCCCCTTCATCGCCATTGATGATGCAATCTTCTCAAGTATTGGAGTCATGGCCTGATGAGTGGTGCACCCGAGATTTGGCAGAGAGGGATCAAATAGCAGCACAAAATCAGAAGGATGTGACTAAGTTGCGTATCACACACTTGGCCCAACAAAGGTGCAATGAACAAGTGGCCGATGAGGTAAGGGCTACCTGCGAGGCAGCGAAGGTTGTCACAGTGCAGGTCAAGACCACTGAAAAAGCAACTGTAGCATAGGCAACAGGGGCCACTACGACACAGGGGGAAGAGGGCCAAAAATTGTCTATAGGATAGGGAGTAGAAGACAAAGAGAAGGTGCAAACCTGAGCACAACATCCACCCAGCTGAAACGATTGCGTGTCATAGAGAGATTGGGTCCTCGAAAAAAGACCAAGGCATCCAAGTTGGACATCGAACTGATTAGACTATCAGAAGGCAACCTCTACAACATCGGCGACACGATTTGCGAGGTCACCAGGGAAGCACTCCAGGAAGCCATGTTGGAGCAACAGATTGTGTTGGGGGCCTTAAGGGAGTAGCTGTAAGAATTTCAGGTGCGACCCCCATAGGAAGGAACCATAGCCACCTACAGTGCAGGTACATCAGCAATGGAGAAACTACTACGCGCAAAGCTGGCCAACACCATAGTGCTACCAAAAGGAGCATTAACAACAGAGAAAGAGGATGACAAAGCCGCAATCGGCAGGATCAAGGGACTTGGCCTAAATTTGGCTACCCTTCTGCGAGACACATTGTATCAGTTGGAGGATGGTATAATAGAAGAGGTCTATGCCAGGGAGGGCTGCGCAATTTAGGTGATGAGCAAGCAGAAGATCAACGTTGAACAATTCAACCTACAACAGGATGAACTGGTGTCATAGAACCAACAGTTCATGCAGACCGTTGATGAATCATGTTGGTGAGTCCCAGAGTTGTCCATCACCACAAACCTACCAATAGAGATGCAGATCCACTATCTGGCAAGTGGAGTCTGAAGCGCATGTGAGGAAACAATGCGCATACAACTGGAGTTGAACCTCCATATTGCTGAAGTGCAGCTGAAGGCGCAACCTTCCACTCCTCTAGAAGTTAAAGAAAAACATGTTGGCACAATTCAAAAAGGATTGAAAGAAATTGGATGGGTAGTATGACTGCACCGATATGTTGGACTGAGATTTTGACGTCCTCACATCCTTAGAGGAGGACCCCAACATACAATTCCTAGAAACAGAGGTGCGCAAACTATAGGAGTAGTACGACAGTGTCAGGGGAACTGCGCAGACAATTATCCTCACCCAACAGCTAGCAAAGATGTAGCAAGGGCACTGAGGAAGTAGGTGGATGCTGCAAGACAGAAAGCGACACTTCTCAAATCGTGCATCCATCCTTGGATCGATGAGGCCTTCACCATTACGACCGATATCGAGGGCAAGCTCACACAGGTGCAGGGATGCTATGTGCTAAGGCAGATAGCAGATCCTCACAAAAAAGCAATGGAAGAGCGCATGTAGCAGGTCCAACAAACAATAGAACAGTGCACAGTAGACCTTCGAGTAGAACAGGACCAATTGGAGGGGCTCTGTGCTAAGATCACTGCGCCAGGAGAGTTCTTCGGGACGAGTCACGATGATTGTGTTGGGGGCTTGTTGGGCATGGAATCCCCCCACAACATGTTTTGGGGGGTCGAGCCCAAGTTTTGGTCAAAGGTTTTGTAAGACTTTGCGAATTGAGGGTCCAGAGCATGAAGTATAGGATGAGTCATAGGGCTGTCTGCCCTAAAGTTTTGTAAAGTAATGTAAAGTCATGTACTGGGTCATAGTAGTAGGAAGAGGCTTTGCAACTAAGTGTGCAGAGGCCTAGTAGAGTCCACTGCTAAGTGCACAGACCCCTGTAGCTGAGTGCTCAGGGTGGTGTCGAGTCTGTAATAGGATTAAAGAGTAATAAAGAGAAGTTGATTCTTAATTCTGTGTATTTGTTGTGCATTTTCTTCTTTACATTTTATATTGATTTATTTATCACGTGCACTGATATGATTGCTAAATATGTTGTAATAACCATTAATCTTACACACACAAGATAAGTAATAAGGTAATAACAGATTAAACAATGAGGAACTTGGGTATTATAAGGGTTGTGCCTCAGGTAAGGCTGCGCAAAAGCAACATCGCAAGTTGTGAAGGAATAGCAAGTGCGCGTAGGGTTAAACCGCATATCCCCAAAAGCTCATCAGACATTCCCAACATGCGGGAATCTGGTTCCAGGACCCTCCCATACTACTTCGGGTGAGACCTCAGTCCATGCTTTGTGGACTGTTGCCGAAAGGGCCAGTAGTACCAGGATTTTCTTGGCTAAATCACCTTTGAACCTAGGTCAATCCCATACAAGCCAACAATCTCCAACGCATGTCTTATAAAAATCAATGAAGAACAAAGAAGCGATGTAGAAGTACAGTTAAGCTCCATGAGCCATGAATAAGCATGGGGAGTCTAATTGGAGTGTGTAGGTGGAATGAGAATAAATTCTCACCATGGAGAATCACAAAGTGAGTTGGTGAAGTGAAAAAAGCCCATTTTCATGTTTTAATGCAAAAACATAATTTGTGAAAAGAGACGCAATAGAAGAATGGAGTTCCATGCTAGGAGTACATTCTTGGGTAGTGTGGATGGCGAAAGAGACAACTTTGAGCTTAGTGTAGAAAAGGAACAAAAATAAGGATTTCCATTGAGGAAGATGGTGGAATAAAATATTGTTGTGTGTGTGTTGAAGAGAGTGGAGCAACATGTGCGAAAATTGAGCAACTAGCCCAAGTTGTTGAACTAAAGCAGAGTGTTGCAGAGAGCCTGTGGAATAGAAGGTTGAGCGAAAAGAATATGTGGTTGAGAGAAGAAGAATTAGTACAGTGTGCTGTTGCAAAGTGCACAAAGGATAGGGTGTTTTTTTGTGAGGCTGTGAGAACCTATGGAATAGTAGAAGACCGAGAGTAGAAGTATGATACTACAGTGAACCAGATTGGTATTTATCTATATATGTATTTTCCCTTGTTTTGACTTTGAAAATTTTATGGAAGGTAGAACAATGACTAGAGTATGTGGTGGCCTACATTCATAAGAGGTTGGTGCCTCTTAGAAAGTAGGTTCTTGCTATCTAAAGGGGGTCGGTGCCTCCTGTGAGTTAGTGCTAAAAAACAAATTGATTTAATTAAGTAGTTTCTTAATTTACATCATGATAACAAACAAATTGGTGGTTTTTTCCCTTTGGGTTTCCATGTAAAAATACCTGTGTATGTAGGATTTAACCCTGTATAGAAATTACCTACAGAAAAATTCTAAAGATAGAAAATAAACAATGAGAAGAATATAAAACAAATACACAGTGATTTCCCCTAGATCCCAAAACCGGGAGTACAAAATTAATTTTTCATTATGTTCCTTTCAATGTTACAATACATATTTATACATGTTTGAAGCATTCATAAACTCCAATCCATTAACCTTGGATTAAAACATAACCGTAGTTCCCTTGACCAAATCTACAAAATACCATGGGTAGAAAACTGTCATGCCCAAAACCATGTGCAAAACCCATGCACAAAACCATAGGTAGGTCCACCCACCTAATATAGGATCCATTTTTTTTTTTCCAGGGGCATTGCCTTGGACCCTGTATAGGGGGAATACTTCCAACTAAAACCCCCAAATAGGGGGGGTTGTGCCCCCATTGCTATGCCTGGAACAACAAAAAGGGGGGCCTGTCACCCCTCTTGTGCCCCCCCGCGAATGCGGGTAGTCACGGAAGGAATATAACACACACCCAACAATGTCAATATGTGTATGTTGCTCATGTGATGGATTGTATGTAAATGTGAATGCCTTATCTTTTTGATTATCTATATTGTGTATGAATTATCTAACAAGTAATTTACCATAGTGAAAAGAGTTAAAGACTTATACTTAAAATTGAAAGAAATTCACTATTACTGATTCACCCCCCCTCTCAGTATTTCCTTATTCCAACGCAATTCCCTTCTACTCAATGTGGGAAAGTGATAAATAACGTAAGTAGGTGGGGTCCCCTAGGAAGAGAATTAGGTTAAGTTTGATTGGTTACTATGGTTGTTCATTATATTATGCTCTTACTTCATTGATTTTGAATTTAGTGGTTTTGAGTATATTGGTGGAATGAAAATTTGATGGAGAGCGAGAGCACTATTCTCACATGTCAATTTTACATTGAGTTATGTTAGCACTATATCATCATTTGATTTTATGCATGTACTAGTGGCATCAAAGAATTCATGACAATGATATGTCAAATGGCATGAATATAGTTGTGGTTTTGCTAAGAAAATAAACAATAAAATTTTTTACATGTAAAAGGTTTGGGAAATATATGTTTGGAGCCACAATATAACCATAATTCAATACTTGGCAACAATGTTAACATACAACATGACAAGTGCAATGGTACACAAGGCATACATTATGGTTGATATTACAATTGATTGCTCATTTCATATGTTATGTTAAGCTTGGCATTAATATAATGCATTAAACAAAATGTGCAACATTAATATAAGATATGGTTGTCGCCCACATGCATTTACCACCCTATAACAATAAATGAAATTGTGGGTTTAAGTGAGATTTTTGGGAATTGATCAATGAATTGGATTTTTATCTTGGCCTTAACATGGCCACTACACCTTCATACATTAATGAAAGGCACCGACATTGCAACTAGTTGGTTTGGGGAATTTACCACTTTTTCTTTGCCAAAAATTTGGTCATTTGGTAAGTTTATATAGTTTTTTTGGCTTTCTCTGCATGCAAATAAATGGACTTGGCTCCAAGACCTAACCACTACCCAAAAGCGTCTTAAAATTTCAATTATCATATACAAAGGAGGTTAGAACTCATCTTAGTGCAATATGGTTGTATGTTCTATGGTTAAAATTTAATTTGGATTAGTGATTGTATGTTTTTTGAGTTTTTCTCTATCCTTCTTCTTTAAAATGATTGATTGAAATGATGTTAAATGATTTTGGTGGATGAGATACACTTCTTTTCCTCCCCCCATACTCCCATTTTTCACAAGGTATTTTTCCCTACAATTGTATGGTTTGCAATGGATAAAAATACAAGAATTGATGGCTATGAGTGATGTACCAAACTGCTCAGTTTTAGGTTGTTTTACTTTGGTAATTGTGCAGAACAATAAGGGTTTATATGGAATGTAAATTGATTTAGTTGAAAATTTCTTTGTCTCTAGTTGACATAGTGTTTAAGGAATTTTTTTCATAAGTACGTGAAGAACAAAAAAGTATCTTAGTAAATGGGTTAAAATTCCTCTGCCTTGCAAAGAAACTTGTTTTGTTTCCTCTTAAAGTATGAATTGTGTATATGGTGATCTTTTTACAATTTTAGTTAATTGATATTTATTAAATTAGGGGAATTTTGAGGTGAAAAATAGGTCTCAAACTGAAAAATACACTAACAAAAATAAATTTAAAAGAATCAATAATATTCAATATGATGATGTTATCCCTAGAGGTAAATACTTTTGGAGGGAAGAGAAAAAACTTCTTTTTTAAAACATTTATTCAACTTATCTCCTTATAGATTTAATTAAATTTCAAGCGTGGACACTCATTGGATACAAATTCTAATTCCATGTCTAATGAGCACCCACTCTACATACTTTTGAGTAGATCCACGTAGGTAAAAATTAAGTACACATGAAAAAAATATGTTCTTTCCATAAACTTGAAATTTGAGTAAACATATAAGAAGGTAAGTCAAAAATACAATATAATATACAAAACTAAAAACTATACATACTTTAAATAGAATAATTATAAAGTCAGTAGCAATATAGGGTTGATTGTTGTGAACACTCACTATAAACCTATGATTGAGTCATAGTCCATCTATAGTAAACTCACCATTGTAATTTTGAATATTTAAGCAAAAATGGGAGGACCAATGAATCAAATAGAGCCCAAATGGAATTCCCCCCTTAAATTCTAGCCTTAATATTATGGAAATATTCATTGAAGCTAGATATATTTCAATTCTTTGAGAAGTTTTAAGGCTTAGATGCAAAGGTTGAATTAGAATTTTCCTAGAAATCCAACGGGACTAGGGCTCTTATGTGAGAAATCATAATTATTATTACATAGGAGTTCATAATCATGGTGATAGGTCTCACATAGTAGGGAGAACTATGGTCTAATATTTTCAAAATTCCTAATTAGAGCCAGGCTCAATTTCTTAAAATCATTCTACATTTCCCAACATCATAAAATGGATTCAAAGGGATGCACTCCTACCACCTTGGAGAGAGGTCACCTTATTCATGCATAAAACGTTCAGCTTCAAGGGCTTAGATAGAGAGATGGTAGCAACCAGAGGACATTCCTTATATAGGTGTCTAACCTTATGACAACATCGACACCTAAAACACACTTTTTCATAATCAAGAATCTACAAAAGTGTGGTGTTTCTCCACTGAATACTTAGGTGTTCCTCCAGGCCTTCACAGGTGTCAAGATGTACAAAGATACATGCCATAACCGTGTTACCAGATACAATGTAATATTTGTCATAGTCAAGAAATGTACCGAGCAAGTTCCCAATGCACTTGAAGATATCTTCAAACCAAAGATGAAGCTGCAGGCCAGGCAATTGAACCCAGATGGGGCCAACCCCTAATTATTCACAATTCGGGTCGAATAACAGACTCCATTACTTGAGAAAGACTAAGTCCAATTCAATATGCCAAAACTTTGATTGGACCCATGTAACATATTCTGGATGTTGAAATAAGAGAGTGAACTATTCGTGAGATAGGGTGACCACCAAGGGTATTTCTTCAAGAACTTGACCCTAGATTTTAATGATCCACTACATGAGAAGAGCTGAATTATAGGATTGACCATGGACTCGGTCGACCAGGACTTTGTCAGTAGTATCAAGTACATCTCCCATTTGTAGTTTGTCACCGAGGGTTAGTGATATCCCTTTGTTCCCCACCTTGATACACTATGGATTTCTTCACAGTCTGAGTCACTTCACCTCTAGGAGGATTGACAGGGACATCATAGGATGTGCCCTAGTCTTCACAAACCCTAGTCTCCTCGCCCAAGATAGGAGGAGGTAAAGAAGACACCTCAAAATAGCCAGATGAAAGGGGAGAGACACTTGATGATTATGAGGAGGATAAAGTGGAAAAGATGGATCATTCGGGGCCGATGTAAGTACACTATGATGAACCAAATTACGATGGGAAGAAGGTAGAGAAGCATTAGTAGAAGGGTTACTTAGATGACTCAATAGGATAGAGAAAAGGCTTAAGTCCATATAAGAAGCGAGAAACTAAAGGGATGCCAGAGAAGGAGGGTAATGGTCAGAAAGCGGTAGAAATAAAGAGTCATTGGGGGAGCTACAACACAACAAATAGGATAACGATGGCCCGACCATTGGATGAGGGCTCTGATCCAATGATCTAGGGTAAGGGGTAACGGATGCCAAGAAAACCTTAGGGTCACCCGCCAGGGAAGTTGGGAGTTGCAAAATTTCCGATGATATTGAGACACCCAGGTGAGGTGGAGTGAATGTCCAGATGGGCACATATGCACATGGGTCTTCTGAGTAGTCTACCAAATTGTCCTCCATCTTAGCCGACATATAGTGATGGGATTTCCTAAGGATATTTGGGCCAGCTTAGAGTTGTTGATTCTTCAGTATTCTATGAGCCGATGAGATTCCTAGGTGCCAAGAGGCTAGTGAAGAGACCAGTAGGGAACACTAGTCACCAAAAGAAAAATGTAGAAACACTAGCCGTGTTTAGTCGAATGCCTAAGGGTAGCAACCATAGAGCCCATTTTTATCCTTATAGGTTCTCATTATCTTGCTCCAATATCTTAAATAAATCACACTGCTTATGTAAAGATTCTTCCACAACGTATTCTTCATAGAATTTTTCGCATAATTTAGACATTATGTATCATGAAAATATAAAAACACTGCCAGAGGAATATATTATTGCAAGGTTTATAGTAAATAATAATGTTCTTATCTTTCAAATGATGGATATAGGTTTAAATAATCTTGGTTTTCATACTTTTAGTTTACTATTACTCCAATTTTTACTAATAAATTGTGATGAACATCTGATTATAAGTTTGGATTTACATGAATGACTACATTCATTCTGATTTCACTAAGTCATTGCCATCCAGGGTAGTATAGGTTTAGGAGCAGATTACCTAGTATTTTTTAGTTGTTTTAGTTTATTTCTTGTACACTTTTATTATTTTGTTGTTGTATTAATTTCAAGTTGATCATGAACCTTCATCGAAATGCATTAAGGGAATATTTTCTTTATCATTACTCTTGCTTAGTTACCAATTGTCTTGATCAAAACAACATTGGTTAACATTTTATTTTCTAGTATACTCTTAGCCTTCATATTTCCAGTTGACATTATTTAAGGATTTGGTTTTGAAATGTTTGGTATAATTGATCTTTTACAAAATTAGCAAGCAATAATAGTTGAAGAGAGTAAAATGAAATGATTTTGTTTGTTTGTTTATTTGTCAAGTTTAATGTGATCCTCAAGACTTGACTTGTGGCTTGAGAAACTACAACCTAGGGGCATCTAATCCATCAAAGTCAGTTGAGAATCATACCTAACCTAGGCCACACTAACCCTAAGATGATTGGAATTTTCTAGCATGTCTGCTCCCCCTAGCACATGCAAAACCACCCCCGTTAGGTTTGATCCTAGGTTGCCTTGCTAACGAGGCCCATCCTCAACCAATTGTACTAGTGGGACTTGAAAAAATGAAATAATTTTTTTGGTTACAGTTTATTATTATATTTTTTGAAATATTTTTAGCATGTAATCAATTAATGAAGTTCTCATGATTTTAAAATTGGTGTTATAGCTATACAATTGTTTTAGAATTTACTTTTAATTTTATGTAGTTTATTCTTAGATTTCTTTTTTCTCTTTTCAATTAAAAAGTGCCTAATTAGTTGAACATTGCATGTCTTGATAAAAGAAATTTGATCTACCAAAATCTCAGATAAATTTTATAAAAGGAAGAAATTATTTGTATTCAAACAATTGAAATATCAAATAGGGAGAAAGGTTTACATTTAAAAGTTAGCTCTCCCTTCGAATCTAGTTCCTCCTTTATGTTTTGACTTATGATGTGCTAAAATTTTGGTTTGTACATGTTCTTTGATTTAATTATGCTCATGGGGATGTTGATATTTTTAGGCTTATCTTAATTCAACAATTTATTTTAGATGCTTAGATTATTTTGATGAAATATACTTTTGATCATTTTTGTAAATTAAACTTTTAATCTTGTTGGATTATTTATGATTTCTTTTAATAGTTTTTGAGGGGTTGTAACCCTTGAGAAAGGAGAATGAAAATATTTTGTTATGCTTGATTGCTGTCTATGATCAAAATAATTACACTTAATTATCTTTACAAAGTTCTAGGAATTTTAAATATAATTTCTATGTTTGTGGTGGAACTCTTAAGCTACCATGGACTCAAATCTAGAAAGCTACCACACCAAAATTCAAGTCTCTTACAATACTTTTGTTTGAGTTCCACCCACTTCACATTAAAAGATAATTTCTATAATAATTGAGGGAGATAAAGACTTAGGACAAACTTTGGAAGTGAATAATATGTCAAGAAAATCTAAAACACTCTTGTATCACCCCATCTCCCTAACACCCCATTCCACATGCAATATATAAATACGAACCAATAAGGGTGTATCAAAAAAAAAGTGGAGTTGAAAACACCATATATAGTATGTGAAGTACCAGAAAACCCACTAGGGTTATGGACAACCGTTGAAAGTGAGGCCATACTTGTATGGTACTAAGGAACCTTCATCAAGGCTATGGATGCTCACGGGAAGTGAAGAAATACTAAGTAAAGAAAAATGAGAAATACAGATAGAAAAATATCTTATTCACTCAAAGTAAAATCCCTAGGTCATGCCTTCAACTGATTATTTGCACATTGAATGTTTGGGAAAATTATTTTCATAAATTAACTCAAAGAGTTTGTATGTCAGTTAATTGATGTTTAGAGCTCGGTGAGAATATATTTTAAACACAAGAACACATGGTGGTACCCATAAATAATAAATAAATTGTTATAGTCATTGAGATTATCTTTAACATTGAGTATGAATAAAACTTGTAAGAGAATTAGACATATATAACTACTTTTCCCATTGTGACACCATTTTTTGAGCCTCAACAATCCTCAATTTTTTGCCAAAAATTTTGGGGCTCTCCTACCAAAATTTCATTTAAAAAAATTATTTTGTGAATTTTCTAAATCTTTAAATTTGATTTGTTTTTTTGCAACTCACTGTGTTGAATTTTTGAAGATATAGTTTAGGAATATTATATGAGTTATTTTAACCCATGTTGTAATATTACACATTGTAAATAATAAAAAAAAACCCAAAATCCTAAATACTCTACCTTTGTTTTACTTTTCCCTTTTCAAGTAGGGAAATACCAAGGCTTTTTATGTTTTAGTTATTTCTCTAAAAGTCCTGATATCCTCTTACCCAATTTGTTTTCATATTATTTTTTTAAGCCTTAAAATTTGTCTTTCTCTAAACTTTCTTTAGACTTTCTTTGTTTATTTCTAGACCTCAAATTTTGATACATATCAGAATATCAACCCTTGACCATTCTTCATGCCTATTGTTTGAAATCTCTAAAGTGTTGATATACCAACATAAATGGAAAGATTATACACGAAATAATGATTTTTTTTATGTTAAAAAATAACAATGCAAGTTTCTTGATATCTCAATATTAGAATATCAGAAGCTTTTACAAGCCACTCGAAATACTCTGGGATGAATGATTGGCTAATATGTTGATATATATGGTTTTT
>APFE030164970.1:59251-97927 GCA_000404065.3 Pinus taeda | reverse complement strand
TATTTAACATGAGAATCAAGGAACAAAAGTACATTTTGCAGATGCCTATAGGAATTCCTTTGTAGAATTTTCTCTACAAATCAACTAGCTCACTGATATCATGTAGAAATTTCACCTACAAATCCAACTGATATATGCAATGTACTAAAGCATAATACTAGATCTACATCTACCATAAACTTAGTGGAAGCTTAATTGAACATGAGAAACATCAAGCATCAACACATATAACTGACAAGAAGGAATCAATCACACATAACACATAATATATCACTAGGGAAAGCACCAACATAAAACCCCAACTTTGTATTATCAATCAAGTGGAAATCCTCAACAACATACAAAATGAATAAGCTCAAAGGCTATCCTTCTCTCTCTGTACTCTGATGATAAAACTCATGGACTACCTAGCCCTGTATATAAAGGCTACACGTCAGGTCTAAGCTTCTATTTCCTTGCACAGTTTTGATTGGGGTCCAATTACAAAACACATGTAAATTGGCCTGATCATACCTGCTGTCAACCTCAGGTCCAACTACGCAATACTTAAGGACTCAAGTTCCTCCTGTATGCAAGGAATACTTACTAGAAATATCCTAGTAACTAACAAAACACTGTCTCACCATCTGATCTCAAACGGGTCTCTGTCTGAACTGCCATGCATCAGTTATCCATGAGAAAATACACAGTTATGTGAAAAAAATAGTTGTCACATGCATGCAAGCATCAACAAACTATATCTCATTAAGTGGACTTGTATAAACTAAGTCAACTAATCCTCTCAATATAGAACTCATCCTTAATTCTTCAATTAGCGGAGCAAATCAAGGACACATTCCCCAATCAGTGGAGAAATTATTTCATGTTCTCACAAAGACTTCAAGTTTGATTTTCCTTAATTAATTAACTCATGGAGAATTAATTAATTAATATTCCAAACTTCTGGTAAGACCAAATTCGAATTTACTTCCTATAGATAGACCAGGGACTGCTATAAATAGGAAGGGACCCAGAAATGCTATTTCTATAAGATGTTATTTTTAGCAGTTTCACCTCTCACCCAAGGTGGCCAAAATGCACATCGGCCAAACTACTATTTTTAGCAATTTCTATTTTTACATTTCTTGTTGCACATTTTCCAACACTCCCTCTCAACAAGAAAGGCTTCCTCTCGAACCTGATCTTGTAACTCTAGAACGTTCTGCATGCAACACATCTACCAAGTGCGGTTGCTCCAGCAACACTCAAAACAAAAAAAATCCCAACTAACCACTCCGTTGGGATAGAAACATACTCTAATGCTGAAGCTCTACCTGTTGCTGACAAGTGCTCCCTCTCTGACCTCTACACTAGTGCAACATCTCCATGCATCTCGCACCGTTGCACCCTTCGCTGTGCTACCCTGCACTGTGCAACACACTTGTGCCTCTCGCATTGTTGCAGCTTGCATGCTCTGTGCCATCCTCAGATTCCCTACACTATAGCTCTCTCTGCCGCTCCATCCGCATCTGTCTCTACCCAATCAGTCAGTTCTTGCTACTCCACATCGGGGCTCCCGTAGCAAGTTCTCATCCAAGAGGTTAGGTACCTCAAGGATCCTGCCCCTCCTCCTTGGGATGACCACTCCACATCATCCCACCTCCTACCTGGAGGTATGGTGGCATGTGATCCCATAGCCCACCTGGCTCGAAGTTCCCCCCTACTGGAGGTCTCTACATGATTATATATCTCTACTCAATCTCCACATAACTTCCGCTGTTATGGCTGCTCCACAACCTCCTGAAGCTGCTGCACCAATCGTGGCTCCTCCACAATTGTTTGAGACTTCTTCTAGCATTGCATGTTGAGAAGTAACATACCCTCCCTCTCAACCACCAAGACTCCATCAGTTGCTTTGCTACTCAAGGCTTTGTATGCATCTTGAACCTCAAGAGAATACAAGTTCTTAACCCATGAACCAATCTATTTCACCTGTCTAGTGATGATGTGTCTAAGGAAAACCTTTCCCTTACTAAAGACTACATCATAGCCTTTGTCTTCCAGCATCGTGATCAACACCAAGTTTCTCTTTAGTCTTGGTACATACTTGACATCGATCAAGGTAAGGCGAGCTCCATGCTCCCTCTGAAAAATAACCGTGCCTACACCTGAGACACTATACTTCTCATCATTACCCATCGCTATGAGTATTTAGAGATCTTTCTCCTCCAAAGTACTGAACAAACTCTTGTCACCAGTCATGTGGAAAGAAGCTCCATTGTCAAGAAACCAACCACTTCCCACCATGGATGAAACCATGCATGCGAAGAGTGAGAAATCCAACTCAAATTGTGAAGAAAGTGCCTCCCCTTCAGATCCTTCCTAGGATCCCTTCTTGGATTTACTCTATGGACAATTTGACACATAATGGCCCACCTCATGACAACGAAAGCATCACACTTTTGGTTTGCCAACCTTCTTCCCACCATTGGAAGAACTAGATTTGGAAAGAGAAACCTTCTCCTTCCACTTCTTTGCCTTACTCGCGAAGGCACAATTCTCCTCATCCTCCATGGATAAAGAACCATCTTTGGTGCTCCATCTAATCTCCTCTTGCATCAAATCCGACCATAGTCATTCCCAATTTGGTAGTTTCTCCCTTCCATTAACTGAGTCCTGGTAGCTATGCCAGCTCTTAGGAAGGCCAGGGAGTGCTAGACTCACCATATCATCATCAGCTATCATGACCCCTACACTTGCAAGCTCATCCCTGTAGTGATGAGCTTGGTTAGATACATAGAGATCATGTCACCCTTTTCACACTTGATCTTTTGAAGTTTGTCCTTTAGTGCCAGCTTCCTCTCATCACCACTGTTCTGGTAAAGATCTTTCAATGTTTTCCACATCGAAAACAGAGTCTCCTTCCCATGGAGGCTCAAGGCTATGTGATCTCGAACGCCCTCCAGGATGATTCTCCTAGCTCTAGCCACACACTTCTTCCATTCCGCCAGTTGAGTAGCATCAATAGGCTTAGGGAATTCTTGATCAATGAAGTCCTTAAGGCCTTTATCTTCAAATACTACCTCCATGTGATCCTTCCAAGCTATATAGTTATAGCTTCCATCAAGGGCATACTCAAGATACCATGTAGAATTTTCTCTACAAATTAGCTAGGTCATTGATATCATGTAGAAATTTCACCTGTAGATCCAACTGATATACGCAATGTACTAAGGCATAATACTAGATCTACATCTACCATAAACTTAGCGAAAGCTTAATTGAACATGAGCAACATCAAGCATCAACACATATAACTCATAAGAAGGAATCAATCACACATAATACAAAATATATCACTAGGGAAAGCACCAACATAAAACCCCAACTCTTTATTATCAATCAAGTGGACATTCTCAACAACATACAAAAATAATTAGCTCAAAAGATATCCTGCTCTCTCTGTACTTTGATGATAAATCTCATGGACTACCTAGCCCTGTATATAAAGGTTGCATCTCAGGTCCAAGCTCCTATTTCCTTGCATAGTTTGATTGGGGTCTAATTACAAAACACATGTAAATTGGCCTGATCATACTTGCTATCAGCCTCAGGTCCAACTATGCAATACTTGAGGACTTAAGTTCCTCTCGCATGTAACGAATACTTACTATAAATTTCCTAGCAACTGACAAAACACTGTCCCACCATCTGATCTCAGCTGGGTCTCTGTATGAACTTCCATGCATCAGTTATCCATGAGAAAATACACAGTTATGTGAAAATAATAGTTGTCACATGCATGCAAGCATTAATGAACTATATCTCATTAATTTAACAACTTGTTAAATTAATCAAACGGGACTTGACTAAGTTAAACTAAGTCAACTGATCCTCTCAATATAGAACTTATCCTTAATTCCTCAATCAATGGAGTAAATCAAGGACACATTCCCCAATCAGTGGAGAAATTATTGCATGTTATCACAAAGACTTCAAGTTTGCTTTTCCTTAACTAATTAACTCATGGAGAATTAATTAGTTAATATTCCAAACTACTGGTAAGACCAAATTTGAATTTACTTCCTATAGATAGACTAGGGATTTCTATAAATAGGAAGGGACCCATAAATGCTATTTTTAGTAGTTTCACCTCTCACCCAAGGTGGCCAAACTGCTATTTTTAGCAATTTTTATTTTTACATTTCTTGTTGCACATTTTTCAACATCATTTAGATCAGCCTTTTGGCTGATGCCCCAAAAACTAAAACAAAATAAGACAAAAAACAAAAGTAGATGGTGATTCAATAGTTGGTGCCTAAAAAGCCAAAACCAACCATAAAGAAAGAAATCGAGAGTAAAAAAAATGCTTAGTCACCGTTTTCTACCCTTCTTATTTTCTACTTTTTTCCATCCTCCTTGATCAGGAGTGGACATTACAATGATTAGTTGACTGTCTATTGTTTTCCTCAGATGTTATTTATCTGAATTTTAGCTCTCAAAGGAATAAGGACATTTGGATCCTCCTATTTCCTTCTCCTTATGTAGTTTTTGATCAAGATTTCCTTCTACATCTCGATTGTACTGCCACCATTCCTTCTCGATTGAATCCTTTGCTTTTTGGGGAGATTGTGGATTTGAGTTATCCTCAATTATGGGTTCCTTTTCCTCTTCTTCATTAGATTGTTGGGTTGGTAATTTCCATCCCTTAGGCTTATTGACATGTTTCTTTCTCTTTCTAGGATCTTTCTTTTTCAAAGGACATGCATTTTGTAAATGACTAGTTTGTAGACAAGAGCGACATTTGAATGTCGTATTCTCATAATCTAATAACTGAGTCTAGCACTAGTTGTTGTGTGTCACAATCATACGATTAGGAAGACCTTTGTTGAGGTATACCTCTATGCAATTTTGGGAACCATGGGGTGATCAATAGTCCCGCATTACCCCATAACCATGGATCCTCTTGTATAACACGATCTCTGATCTCTGATGATTTAAATTTTACTATGAAGAAACCCTTGGAGAATAGATGAACCTCATAGTGCAATGTCGAGGTCATAAAAATCCACTGAAAGAGATCCAAAGGTTTTGGATAAAAACCATTAAACCTGCAAACGATTGCTTGGGATTGATAGGTTGTGTGAAGATTAGTGGACTCTCCTAGAACTATTGTCATTGCTAGGATTTGTTTCGTCTGCTCCACAATATAGGGTCCAAGAATATTTAGAGTTTGTTCATATTTACCTGATGCAACAAATTTATATTTAAGAGCATCTTTGAATGAGGTATATCCATGGATTGTGTTATCACTTAAGAAATGATTTCTAAATTCGGAGCATCAGTTCTATTCCAAAGGATTGGTGTTAGTCTTGGTCTAGTCTTTCCATGGTTTCTTTAGTGTCTAAGATCTAGAAAAGAGTCTTGTTGGTATGGTCAAATAGGGTCAACACTCCATTCTTGCCCATCACTGGTCCCACATCACACATCATTTCCATGTGTCAAGCTTGTGTCAAGGTTTAAATTTTACATTTGTTCCTAAGTCATAATGATAGATGGTGGTTAAGTCACTTTTTTGGTTTTTAGAGTCTAAGTCATAGGGTTAGAGTCTCATTTCCATCATCAAATAAAGCTCAACAACCTTGCTTTACACTTTATGGATCTCATATCGTGTTTTGAAAGTCATGCATTTAGCCATTTTGGAAAATTTTTGAAACTTGCTACGAATCCACGTTTTCGTAGCGCAGATAGTGTAAAAATCCAGTTTTGCACTACGAAATCACTGAACTAGGAGTTTTCGTAGTGCGCTATGAAACCCCTGAAAAAGCCAGTTTCAACATAAAAAACTTTGTTTTCTGCATTTACTAGTCAACTTCTAGAAGGGGTCCTGAGCAGCTGAGAACTCAATTTTGAAAACTAAAAGAGTCCTTTCTTCCTAACATATCAAACTACAAAAACCTCCTTCAGTTTCTTAAAATTCGTTCTGAGGTGGGAGGAATTTATGGTTATTCTTACACTACAAAACTGCTAAAAGTCAAGCTTTGGCTTATGGTTTTAGCAGTCTTTTTCAAGATCAGTTTCTGGTCACAGGAAAAGGTATTTTGGAATCCTGAAGGTGGTTTCTCTTCATCAACTCTCCAAATACAATAATCTATCTCACTTTCTTCATAAGTGTTTTCAGTTGGGAGATAATAAGCTTTCTTTGGGACCCTAATTTCAGAGAACACATTTTTCTTGTTTGACACGTGCTTTTCAACGACAGATTATGGACAACTAGAGAAGTGTTTTAAAAAATCAAGAGATTTTTTTGTTCTAGACGGCATGGAATACGAAAACCTCTTTCAGTTTCATAAAATATGTCATGAGTGATAATATAAGGGCTCTGTCCCACGTGCCATTTTCAAGGATCCTAAGCCTAAAAACAGGGAAACATGTTCCCTAATTTCTAGGGTTTGTCATTAGCAGTCAGGTGACAACGTGAGAGGCTTCATCAAATTCGACTTCATGAGGTTGCAGATGTCAAAGAATACATTTAAATGTTTCGATAAGGTTATTGTAATCATAATAAGGAGTTACACTCCTAGTTGTATTAGGTCTCTAGGACTACTAGTTAGCTGTCAAATGCATTTAAAGGTTTGTTTTATGGTTAGAATAGGTGTCACTGATGGAAAATTTGAATTCCCCTCATGCTGGAGGAGGAATCTAAGTCATGTAATGAACTCTATATATTGGAGAAGATGTGATGCACAAAGGGTTGGAAATTTTTAGAGAAAGACTCATATTGTGCCATTGTAGAAGATTATGTTTTTATGAATGTAGACTTTGGCTTTACTTCTCAGGATTCAGAAAGAGTTCAATGGTGGCTTGTTTATGTTTGTCCTTATTTCCTTATTTTCAATAGTATGAATTTATTATACTTAGAATTCATTGGTTATGCTCTAACTTCCTTCATACATTTGTAGACTGTGTTTTCCTTTATGCTACTGATGTACCCTTCATATGTTGAATTCTAGATGCCCTGATTTCCATGTAAAGCTAACTTTATTGTCATACTGAAGCATTTATTTACTCCACTTGGGATATTGTGCCCCTGTGGTACACTAAGAACTTGTAGCTCCAGTGCCGCTATCCATTCTCTAGAATAAAACTCTGAACTTCTGCCCAATCTGCTCCTCAAGCCTTTAATGATTTTTTGCAAGAAGAATTCAAACTGCACCTACTGAAATAGATGTTTAGTCAACCTAACCTGAGCTTATTTGCATCTACCTACCCTATCAACTGTAATCTCCACTTGTAGCTCAAGGATCATGAAACTTCCATTGAAGCCAGTCATCGATCTGATCTGACACTTGAATCTCTTGACTATGCTTGAAGCAAAAATAAACCAGATACTGAGAAAACCAAGGAAGCATGAGGTGTAACTGTTCTTCAATATGAAAATATAACTGGAAGCCTGAACAGTAAATCGTTTCCATGTAGTTAGCTATAGGGTCAAAAAACACATGGTTAGTTTGATGATTCTCATAGCATCCCGTTACTTTTAACAACTGATCTTTAGTCACACAACCTTTATTTGGTATTCTATCCAACTGTTTTTCTGAATGATTCCCACAAACAATGTAATTTTCCTCATTATTATGATCACTCTTTGATATAAGCTGCTGCAAGGAATTACAAAAATGAACAACCTTTTCCTCTGCCCGAGGGTTATAAAAGCTATCTTCCAGTACTTCTTATTGGTGTTTGCAATCAATTTCATACTCTTTATGATCAAAATACTGGCAAGTTTGCTGCATCTTTTCATTCATATCAGGGAATGTAAAATGGTTTTCATAAGTAAATCCCTGCTGATTTTCATGTTGCATTTCATGGGATGTTATACTTTCTTCTTGGTGTTGAAATGTACTGTTATGAAGAGCTTCTAAAATTTCTTCATCCATAAATTCATCATCATCATAACAATCCTCCAAATACTGAATAAGACTCAAAGAATGTTTACAACAATCTTTGACCAGCAATAAGGAAGGATGAGATTCTTTATACATCTCGTAGAATTCATCGTGAAAATCAACAAGAGAATATAATGAACCATTTTCCAAGCTTTTATACCAAGACCATGCTTTTCCTTCTAAAGTGGTCATAAACATCTTCATGAGACAATCTTCAGGGAAATGAACCTTAAGACTGCCTACATGCATATGGAACTAACCAAATGAAGAGAAGCATTGTCCTTCTTTTCATCCTTGAGTATTGGAAGATCATCTAACCAATCAACCTTTGGCATAGGATTTGAAAAACTAGGGATATGAGACTGATTCATAGGGGCATACTTGGCATTCATTCTTGCAGTGGAACTTATCTTGAAACCTCATCAAGCTATTGGTGTTCTAGCAGTGTAGTCACCTTCAAATTTGTTATTCAATGTGTGGAGTCACCAAGGTAGTTTTGCAGCCTCAAAAAAAATGTCTGAGCTCCTGCTACCTTCAGAAGTTCAACTTCTTAATTTCGTGAATGAATTGACTTTAGGCTCCCGACAGATGCACCAAAATGTTATCACAAAACCTAGCCTTGATTAGGATGCTGATCAGGTAGACCCTGAGTAACTATTTCAATCCAACTTTTGGTTGAGGCTTAGCCTCCCCAACCTGAGAGGGGTCTCTCACAAGATTAAAGATTTTTGATAATGAATTAGATGGCTAACTCTATGAAACAATTGAAGAAATATAAATGGTTGAACATGATTAGTAAGCATCCACTGGGCTTATGGAGTTAAGAAATGCTTCAGTATGACAATAAAATTAGCTTTACATGGAAGTCAGGGCATCTAGAATTCAACATATGAAGGGTACATTAATAGCATAAAGGAAAACACAGTCTACAAATGTATGAAGGAAGTTAGAGCATAACCAATGGATTCTAAGTATCATACATTCATACTACTACAAATAAGGAAATAAGGACAAACATAAACAAGCCACCATTGAACTCTTTCTGAATCCTGAGAAGTAAAGCCAAAGTCTGCATTCATAAAAACATAATCTTCTACAATGGCACAATATGAGTCTTTCTCTGAAAATTTCCAACCCTTTGTGCATCACATCTTCTCCAATATATAGAGTTCATTACATGACTTATATTCCTCCTCCATCACGAGGGGAATTCGAATTTTCCATCAGTGACACCTATTCTAATCATAAAACAAACCTTTAAATGCATTTGACAACTAACTAGCAGTCCTAGAGACCTAACACAACTAGGAGTGTAACTCCTTATTATAATTACAACAACCTTATCTAAACATTTAAATGTATTCTTTGACAGCTGCAACCTAATGAAGTCGAATTTGATGAATCCTCCCACGTTGTCACCTGAATGCTATTGACAAACCCTAGAAATTAGGGAACATGTTTCCCTGATTTTAGGCCTAGGATCCTTGAACATGGCATGTGTGACAGAGCTCTTATCTTCTCACTCATGACATATTTTATGAAAATTAAAGAGGTTTTTGTAGCACATTCCACCTAGAAAAAAAACCTCTCTTGGTTTTTTAAAACACTTCTCCAGCTGTCCATAATCTGTCCTTGAAAAACACGTGTCAAACAGGAAAAATCTGTTCTCTGAAATTAAGGTCTCAAAGAAAGCTTATTATCTCCCAATTGAAAACACTTATGAAGAAAGTGAGATATGTTATTATAGCGGGAGAGTTTATGAAGAGAAACCACCTTCATAGTTCCAAAATACCTTTTCCTGTGACCATAAACTAATCTTGAAAAAGACTGCTAAAACCATAAGCCAAAGCTTGACTTTCAGCAGTTTCGTAGTGCACGTTTAACCATAAATTCCTCCCACCTCAGAACGAATTTGAAGAAACGGAAAGAGGTTTTTTTAATTTGGTATGTTAGGAAGGAAAGCCTCTTTCAATTTTCAAAATTGAGTTCTCAGATGCTCAGAACCCCTTCTGGAAGTTGACTAGTAAACGCAGAAAACATAGTTTTTTATGTTGAAACAGGTTTTTTCAGGAGTTTCGTAGCACGCAACGAAAACTCCTAGTTCAGTGACTTCGTAGCACAAAATTGGTTTTTTACACTATCTGCGCTACAAAAACATGGATTCATAGCAAGTTTCAAAAATTTTCCAAAATGGCTAAACACATGACTTTCAAAACATGATATGAGATCCATAAAGTGTAAAGAAAGGTTGTTGAGCTTTATTTGATGATGGAAATGAGACTCTAACCCTATGAATTAGACTCTAAAAACCATAAAAGCGACTTAACCACCATCTAGCATTATGACTTAGGAACAAATGTAAAATGTAAACCTTGACACAAGCTTGACACATGGAAATAATGTGTGATGTGGGACCAATGATGGGCAAGAATGGAGTGTTGACTTTATTTGACCATACCAACAAGACTCTTTTCTAGATCTTAGACACTAAAGAAACCATGGAAAGACTATACCAAGACTAACACCAATCCTTTGGAATAGAACTGATGCTCCAAATTTAGAAATCATTTCTTAAGTGATAACAGATTGGTCCAAAAAAACCTCCCCCTAGTCTTAGGTTAATAATAATCATGGAATTTCGATCTACTCCATAGTCCTGTAGCTGTTGATCATCCTTCATAGATTTTCCAACATAGATTAGACTTTGTGACTCCATTGGAATACCAAATCTGTTATGGATCTCCATTTTCAAATCTCAAACAAAAAAAACCCTTTTTAATTCCCATGAGGATTGAGCTTCCGATGGGGTTTGAGAAAAAATTTGAGATACTTTTCTTGTACAATTTTTTTGCCTAGGGGATCATCTTCCCAAACCCTGCCACTTCCTTATTTGTCTTTGCATGCTTTGTTTCCTATGAGTGGTTATTACTAAATCTGCCATGAAGTTCGAATGCATCGTCAGAGTAAAGTTTGAGGCTGTCGACGCCTTGTAAATTACTTCCAATTACCAGTGAGGGAATCCATGGAGGGGGAATCCCATTCGACAAGGAGTCCCAATCTTTATAAAAACCGTGATACGCCATTTTATGAAAAGGAAACCGGTGATCAAGTCCAACGATCTAGCATGTTGTTAGCAAGTGCCTCATATGACCAGCCCAAAAATATTGACTCGACTTCTCGAGTAGTATGAGACTATCAACATCACTAGTCATGTAGCTCAAGGCTTCGTTAGTATAGCATTGTTCGAACTTGTGACATCGCTTGTAAAAAATAATCCCAGAGAGCCAAGCCCCCCATCTTCGACAAGATCCTTAGACTCACTGTGCCCCAACACCCAATGAAACTATGCTTGAAAACTCTAAATAATACTCAGTCCACACACACCCACACACACACACACACACCAATATGCCTTTTTTCCCATATCTCATTTCTGTTTTGACTTATGACATATTGAGATTTTGGTTTTCACATGTTCCTTCTTTATGAATGATATTTACACAATAGAAACATATTCCTTTGTTCCCAATATAAATTTCGATAACAAAGGTCAAATCATATTGATAGGAGAGGTTTGTGCACTATTAAGGAGACATTTATTGAAGGATCAAAGACCTTAGAAGGAGGATTAACATATGGTGTCAGGCTTGTATACTATATCTAGTTTACCTCAATTGCTAGGGTTTTCTTTAGCTAGGGAATATGATGAATTTTGTATGATATTATCTGAATTTAATAAAGTATTCAAAATCTAGTGAACAATGAAATACGTTCTCGATAATGATGTGGGGACTCTACTAGTAATTTATTGTGATTATATTATAATATTCATTTCTGAGATTTGGAGCTATTTATTATTCTTGATATCTGAGATTTGGAATGTATGAAAGGAAAAGAGGGTCACAAGCATTGAAATGGAGGTTTCCATGGAACAATTCCATCCAAGGCTAGCGATATAGGGAATGCTGAAGGTCAAGAAGAGATCTATTGTAACCAGTAATAGGACCAGTCATGTAGTAAGGAGCATCCTCAAATCTTGGATAAATTGTTTGACCAAACTCTTAGGAAAATGGAGGACCCATGGTCCAAAAAATCTATCACCATAAGGCATCTAGGTAGGGATATTTCATTCGCCATAGTTAATTTCCCCTATGCTACAGGTTCAATCTAAAGAACTCATAACTAAGGGATACCAACAATCAAGCTTTGCTTGATGGATAACACATGGCTATAAGAAGAATGACTAAGTAAAACAAGTAAAACTACAAATAAAATAGGTAACTTACTTCCAAATTCATTTTGATTTTGTAGGCCTAGTTATCAAGCCTCGCACAATTATAACACAATGTTAATGCTATAGAATAAAATCTTCAAGATTAGCTTAAAAATAACAAAACCAAATTTAGTAATATAGATACCTTATTAGAGGCCATTAACTGAGTAGAAGGATTAGAACTCAAGGAACATAATTATTCAGAAGAATGTGTGAAGGAGTCCCAATAGGCCATTGGTGCCATCATTTATGAAATTAACACAAACACTTATGTTTCATCTAGTTGAAGCTTGACTTACCATAGTGGAGGACTAAGGATGAAATCTTCAATTTGGGAATTAACAAAAAAGAGAGTCATCACCAAGTCATTGAGAACTTAAAATAGAGATGGTTTGCCACACACCTCACTCAATGATATAAATTTACGAATGGAAAAATTGATATACAAATTTGTAGCCAAAATAGAGAGATATAATGAAACTTGTCTTCTATTACTAAATGGAAACCATTGAAATTGTATAAATGCACAATGATAACACAATAGATCGAACAATGGAAACTTATTTGTAAGAAAAGATAATATGGCTATGTGCCTTTGTCGAATCATATTACAATGAGGAGCCAAGGTCTTTTTATCTTAGAGAAGCAATGAGAAAACCCTAAACATCCAAAAACCTAACCCTAGGAGATGAAGTGCCAAAAGGCTTGTGGGCCCTGATAGGATAAGTTGGAATATCAACTTCCCAAGATTGTAAAATTGGCATATGATCTTTTTTTAGGTTTCTTGGTACTTGTTGGGAAGGTATAGCCAAGAAGTACATTTTCCAGCTACATTCAACAACCTATATCTGCCAACTACTCGTTTTGTTGATAAAACACTGCTAGGGCTTCAAAATGCCTCCAGAAGTTCAAGACCAAAAAAACTGTAAGAAAAATGCCAAAATAAAAAATTATGTTGTGAGCTAGTGGAATAGGTGGGTGGCCATCGATATCCATCGAGATAACTCGAGAGGATAAATTGAAAGATAATATTGAGAAGTATTAATATTATAGGCTCAATATTAAAAAAAAAGATGGTATGTGAATGGGATTTTCACGTGATTTCTAGCCAAACCCCTTCTAGTTTTATCTTATATTTCTACATGATCGGTTGAATTCATTTATATTAAGATAACTGAGAACAAGGAAACAATATGAGGTGAAACATCCATGGGGTTTTATGGATACGTTTTTCTCTTTTGACATAGAGCATTAGAATTGATTGTGTGAATGACATCAATTCAATTTATTTCTTCAAAACAATGCTAATTGGAAATCCATCATCTATGTTGGGGATGTCTACCTATAAGTTTTCACATCCCATATCCTTAATCTCATTCAATGGGGGAAGTATGCATGTACTAAAGAAAAATAAAGGCTAATGATATGGGAGGAATACCCGTTACTGGGAGTGACAATAGATCTTTATCAAAGGTTACGGTAGGATCCAAGAGATGCTATAACTCTCATACATCACCAAACATTTAGAATAAAAAATTATTAAGAAGTGAAAAGAGATCATTCATTGGAATATTTATTGGTTTCTAATGTATAGGGAAAAAATACTAAATCATTAAAATAGAAAGAACCTAATGGGATACCCCTTCCTTAGTTTATCAATCAATAGGGATACATCTTATACCGATTCTATGATGAGATATGGACCAAGATGGATAGGATTACGACTAGATTATCCTGTAATTTGGTGACCAATTCCATTCTATAGGGAACCAACTAAACATGATGAACACATTGAGAGGACACAATCAATACAAATCAATAGAACTTTGGACTACTACAGCCCTACAAAATTTTGGTACCCAATGTTTGACTAGGGAAAACTTCATCAAGGGGTACCAAAGCCATAATAGCTAGGGTTGCATATGGGACATGAAATCAAGCCCCATGGGTAAGATGATGAACCATTTTTTTGACATATTTTTGCTACAAAAATGTTCCCTTTTTTATTCAAATAAATATCCATTTTTTCTTCCTTTATTTATAAATAAGAGTCATTCACATATTATTATGATATTTTTTTATCAATATAAAAACAATTTCCATTTCTTTCTTTTAATTTTTCATGGATAGAATTAGGATGCGCAAACAAATTATTTGAATTGTTTTAAGTTATGGTGCATAAAATTCTTTTGTTAACTCAATCTTTGAAGTATAATTGATCTCTAGGTCATCGTGAGGGTTTAAGGATTAGGAATATTTCCAAGTAACTACAAGGTGTTAACCCAAAAGCATATTCTTACACAAGTTCACTTGAATTTTGATCACCATCTTGAGGGTGAAACCAAACCAGTTGATAATTGTATAGCTACTCTAGATTCCTTCAAAACATTCTAAGAAAACATAACCCAATGATCAACAAATTGCAACATGAATTCAGCTACGCATGCAATTAAAAACAAAGGAGATTTAATGCTCTGATTGACCAAAATAGAGACAAATGTTATGATTATTGGAATGACTAATTGATGTTATCCAATCGAAAGTTATATTGTTTTAATTTTCATTATATTTAGAAATTATGTATCCAAACTTAAAAGGGCCTTGTCACTTCACTATTGGAGGTATTGGTCTCCCAATTTTCATATATGTAGCTAGCCACCATTAAAGTGGGGTAGCAATAGTTTTATCCATGAAGTCGTCGATTTTGTAATAGTATATTGAAATCGTCCATGCATGAAATATGCTCTAATGAAATAATGCATGGAGCTTATGTGTAGAACTATAATGTAATATTATTTTAGTGATCTGTTAGAGCTTTGCATGGAATTTGACTTGATGGGCTCCACTTGAGGTATGATGTTGTGTTATTCTATTTATTTTTTAAACAAGAACTGAGTTTAATTTTGTATTAAAGAGGTCTGAGCATAAAAATTAGGTGTAGTGCATGGAAAAATGATTTTGAGAGTTTGTTTCTCAAAAGTACTATTTTTGTCTTCTCCGAGTATTTACTTTCGAAGTACATCGTGTTTAGACATTTGGTCCTGCTGACCTCCTCAGGATGGCCAAAAATGATCAAACAAAAATCAAAATTTACAATTCATCAAGATGGTTGTAACTGGTTATGTGGCTGATGATCCTTGAAGGAACTTTACTTTTCATAATTTTCTCTGTAGATCTTCTCTAGATGTGTGCTCATTTCATCTAGATGAGAGAAAAAGACATTCACTTCAATTTTCAGCCTATGGATGCATGATTAAAGGGATTGCATTCCTTCAATAATGGGGGATATTTCCTGATGAACTGTACTAAAAAAATTATCATCGATGTTTCCCCTTGGGGATATAAACTTTTTAGAAACAATTGAAAATTGTACGTAGTAAGTAGAGGAAACACATAGCCTAGCATCTCGTCTGTCTTAGCATTGTGAATATTGATGCTAACGTTTAATAGAGACAACACGATATCATCTCACCATCAAGCAGAAAACCAAGAAACAAAAACATAAACCTTAGAGAGGCCATATCAAATATAGTGCCAAATTTTCTTAGGATGAGGGAATTAATGTTTGACACAAGGGGGGCTAGCATAGAAAATAAAACCACCCAAGTGAGCTACTAGACAAACAAGGAATCTAGAGAGACATAGACCAAACCATCTGGGGATAGAGTATAAGCTAGAGAAGAATCTCAAACAAATTAAGAGACTAAAATGAGCATACCCACAACTAACAACCTCAAAAGGTAGGAGGGGTTGGGTGTAGGACAACCATGTTAGAACACCCCGTGCACCTCAGAACAACATTGTAAACTGAGAATGAATCTTGGGTTGTCAAAAGACTCATGGAAATTATTACAGGCCTCGATGACCCCACAAGATTGAGGCACCTTGTAGAGAAATAGTCATAGATAAGGCCTAATTATCATAAAGGTTTATATATTAAAATTCAAAGAGAAAATACACCAAAAAACCAAACTACAAGAATCCCAAGAGAATTATTCTATGCATACAAAGATAGATGAGCCAAGTGGAAAATTTACCTCTATAATGAGCGCTTTGAGAAGATTGCCACAAACCATGATTTGGAGGGTTCACTACTGAGTAAAAAGGAAGAATATCATCCTAGTTGGTGGTTTTATAATCCTTAATTTATTTAAAATAAAGTATTTCATCCCTCGTCATCCACTCATAGGGATCAAATTCATCAATACATTCCCCTACAAATGAAATCTTGAGAAGGGTGTTTCTTTGCCATAGAGTACCATCCAACTTCTTTTGATTATCAAGGTGAATGAGAGAGAAGTGTCCTCCCCTATTTGTAACATTCCATGGTGTCATCACTACCATAAATTACTTTTCCATCATATTTGAGAGTAGGGTATTGAACTCATAGGGACCTCCACTACCATTGATTAGAATTTTCTGACTGCACATAGGTTGAATGATATAGAGTGTTTCTCTAAGATCTTTTGGATTATTCAAAATAAAAATTGAACAAATCATATGTAAATTTAAGGGATATGGATCATTTTGGTTTGGCCTTGGTATACTAGATCTCCTTTGGAGGGAGTATAGCCTAGATTAGCCATTTCATCTGCAACATAATTATTCACCCTTAGGACATGTTAACATTGATTTCTGGGGATGGGATAAGGAAATTTGAGGCTCCTTTTGATGATATAAGCTACCTTGCTATCATGTGGGAGTGATCTGTTTAATATTATAGAGAGAATGAGAAGCAAATCTCCAACCACAATGATCTCTTTAATTTTTAATTACATAGATTATTTTATTCCTTGATAAAGAGAATAGGCTTCAACAATGTTGTTGGTCATCTCTCTTGATCCTCAAGTGAATTTTAATTTATGATTATTCTCAAGATGAATAATCACGAACCCCATGCTCCTTCCGCCCTTGGTTTTCCTTTTGCAACCATATTAAAATATAAAATATATTTCTTATGTTGAGAGATCCATATCCTGAATTCCTCTCCTACACTTCTAATTTTCCAAATCTCTTTGGGATTTTGATAGAATGTAGGGAAGGACAATATATTAAAGGAGTTGACCCAAGTTAATTCTTGGGAGTCAAAGTTTGAATCCTCATCCTCTATTTCTTTGGCCTGAAAATTTTCCCCTATAAGTCCAATAACTTTTGCAACTACTTTGGTGCTACTTTCCTTTTCATTTGGAAACATGATTTTATTTCTAGCTAACCATAGGTTCCAACACACTAATTTTGTAGAGGATCCCCATATCCTTTTCATCTCCTTCTTCCTCGTAGAGGATGCCATGGAGCACTTGGAGCATCTCCATTCTAGGTCTGAAATATTATTGGGTGAACTAATTTGCTTCATGAGAGAGTTGAAGCCCAAAACTTGAGTTTCCTTGGAAAAAGGGAATTTGAGGAAAATATGATTAGTAGTCTCTTGATAACTTTTTTTATAGGAAACACCATGAATGGCATTGGATCCCATGCTTTGAAAAGTTATCTATAGTAAATTTTTTCTTATGATCTAGAGTCCAACAAAAGGCTTTGATCTTAGGGAGACAATTAATGTTCCAAATTTCCCCCCACATCCTTGAAGAGGTGATGCTTTTTATAGTTTTAGGAGGCGGTGATCATACTCTCTTTTTACTAAGTACAAGGGCATCCTCAGCCATGCAAGTCCCCTTCCTCTATCAAGGCTAAATTGCACTATTCTAGATGAAATTCCATCTATTTTCTTGTTGTAATCATCCTTTTCAGAATACAACCCCAGTTCCGGTACTCCCATGTGCCATCTTCCATTGAAGTGCATATATCCTCTAAGGTGGTTTTGTTGTGACAAGAGAGCCACTATAAAAGAGGGTAGAGGGAAGGAATTAGGCCCAATGGATGACCCCCCATGATGTTGTCATATCAAAGGCTAATTTTCTTTCCATTTCTTGTGACCCAAGCTAATTTTAGGTTTGATCAATGATATACATTGTTCCAAAATTCTCGATATCTAAGATTTGCCTCTATTTAGGAGGGGTTGGAGAATGCAAGTGTGCCTTCCCCAAAATAATATTTGTAGTGTAGAACCTGTTTCCACCAATCTTGATTTTTGGTTAATAGTTTCCAGACCAGTTTGTCTCCCATAAAAATATTCATAATAGTAGCATCTCTTATTCCTAATCCTCCAAGATTTTTGGGAAGGTCAACCATCTTCCAGTTAATTAGATGATTTTTTTTGGAGTTTGTTTTGCCACCTTTCTAAAGGAAGTTTATGATTTCTTAGGCCATTCGTTGCTTCATAATCATGGGATCTAAGAGAACATAAAACTAATAAAGATGGACAGATGGGAGGACATATTTTATTAGATTTATCCTTCCTGTTGGTTTCAACCACCGAGCTCCCCATTTCTCAAATTTAGATTTAAATTTCTAAATCTTAATATTCCATGAAGGATTGGGAGAAGGTTTTAAACAAAGGTGTATCCCCAATTATTCAAAATTGGTCCAAGAATATTTTATTGAGATGTCAAGAATATGAAGAATTTTCCCTTGTAGACCTTTTCTAATATTCCAACTTTACAGGTGGTTTTTTCCTTGGTGGGCATAGAATCCCCCCAAGACATGCTTTGGGGCTCAAAGCCCAAGTTTTGATCGAATCTTATTGTAAAGCTCTGCGAATTGCGAGCGTGGGGTGCAAAAGTATGACAAAGTCACAAGGTTGTCCGCCCTAGTTTTGTAATGTAATGTCGGCTGGATAGACCTACCCATGGTCCGCGGACCATGGGATTGTATAAATAGAGTGAGGCTCTAAGTGTATAAGATAACTAACTAAGAATAGAAGATGAGAGGAAGAAGTCTAAGTGACTGAGTTGTAAAGTGAAGTGTGTCTTTGGGTCATAGAGTAGGAGAAGGCTCTATAGTTGAGTGCACAGAGGCCTAGTAGTCCACAGCTAAGTGCATGGACCCCTGCAGCTGAGTGCGCAAGGCGGAGATGACTCTGTAACCGAGGAAGGAATTAATAAAGAGAAGTTTTGTTATAATTTTATGTATCTATTCTTGGGTTAGTGAAGGATTAATATAACTTGCAAATATACTGTTTATTTACTGTACGCATCTGTATGAATGGTTTATATCGTTAAAGCAGTCAAGTATGTAAAGCTAATTAACTAATGTTGGAATACCATTAAGGTCTGGGGTAATAATGCAGAGCATGATGTTCAGCCCCTTGGTAGTGATATGCAAAGGTAGTATACAGGCTGTGAAGTATGGGAAAGTGCGTGAAGCAAGCTGCTCTCAGGTCAAACTGAGGACTACTTGAACTCATCAGACATCTCTACGGTGTGAAAAACTGGTTCTAGCACCCTCCCATACTACTTTGGGTGAGACCTCAGTCCTTACTTTGCAGACTGTTTCTGAAAGGGCCAGTAATATCGGGATTTGTTTGGCTAATTAACTCCGAACCTAGGTCAAGCCCCAACAAGCCAACATTCCTTCATAAATTTTCTCCCTTGATACTGGCATAAATTCATATAAGTGAAGTCTGAATCTTCGAGCTATAATGCAAGATGCTCCCCCTAGAAAAATGGTATCATCAAAAAAATTAGAATTATTAATACTTTGGATGCCCTTCATAAATTTGAATCCAGAAAGGTAATTGGAGATGTAATATTGCTCTAGGCACTTGCTTAATGAGTTTTCCATCAAAATGAAGAGGATATATGAGAGTAGGCATCCTTGTCTTAGTCCTTGAGAGGCTTGAAGGAAGACAACAAAGTTTCCATTGATCAAGGGGGAAATCCAAGGATCGGAAATGTAAGTTTTTATTCAGTTTTGAAAATATTCTACAAACCCCAATCTCCTGAGAACTAAGAATAAGAATGATTGTTTTACTTTGTCAAAAGTGTTGTCCAAATCAAGTTTGATCACCATTTCTATGTCCCCTCTAGACTTGTTGGAGTAAATTACTTCTTGTACTATCATAATATTATCCATAATTTCCTTTGCTTTGTAAGTCCTCCTTGATTTTATAAGATGAGTTTAGAGAGAAAGGTTGTAGTCTTTGCACCGTAATTTTAGTGATTATTTTTTATGAGAAATTACACAAAGAAGTTGGGTGAAATATGTCAAATGAAGAAGGATTTACATATTTTAGAGCCAACACTAGGAAGGAGGAATTATGATCTCCCATGATTCATCTTGACTTTTGAACAAATGAGACCATCCTTAAGGATTCTAATTTGATCACCTCGTAGAATTTTTAAAATAATGATCCAATAAATAGTTCAAGTCCTAGCACCTTGTTGAAATCAAAGGACCATACTTCTTCCCAAATTTCTTCCTCAAATATAGCTTTTAGGAGGTGCACGCTGATCTCTAGTGTGACTAGAAGAAGTGTATGGTCTAAAAATTCCATTTCCCTCTGTGTCGACACCTCTCCTTCTTCCTTATACAAGTTTTAAAATAACATGAATGCCTCTTTTTTTTATTTTATTTTAGTGGGTTTTGAGATGATGTTTCCATTCACATGTACTTGATTGACCCTATTTATGAACTCCCTCATTTTTGTATGTTTGCGATTTTTTTTTGTATTCTTATTTCTTGCTTTTATCTAGAGGCTTCTTGGTTTGAGTCTACAAGTATCTTCTTCATCTCTTAATTTCTTATGTATGTATTCATAAATTTCCTTTTCTTTGAAAATCAGATCTTTGGTCACTAGGTGATCTTCAATTTGTTGGAGAGTCTTTGCTAGTTGATATTAAAGGAGATGAACTCCAACCATTCTGGTTTTTGAGTGATCAAGAGACCATTTCCTTATTTCCTATTTTAGGCCTTTTATTTTTTCTCCCATATGTAGATGGGTGAGCCTACAATCCAAATAAACCAAGAACTGCTAACCAAATCTTTGAATTCTATCTCATTCGCCCATAGGGGTTATTTTGAAAATGAATGAACCATAATTTTGGAATCCATTCAATGGAAAGATTGACTAGTGATGATTAGAGCCACACTAGGCTAGATGGGTGGTAGATAATGATAACTGCTAGTCAAGAAAATCACTTCCTACTAGAAAAACGATCTAGCCTAGTTGCTATGTGCCATGGCTTGATTTACTTATAGCTCCAAGTATAGTTTGATAGTTTTGTTTTTACACCAAAGAGATATAACTCATAAATAAAATCCTCCATATTTTCTTGGAATTGATTTCTGACTAGGCTAGGATTCCTTTGATCCTTGTCCCGCTAGTGGATAGTAACCTTAAACTCCCCCCAATATAAGATTGGAATTCTAAAGATGGTCTTTCTTTCCTAGAAGGGATGCCAAACATTTAGTGGTAGTTTGAAAATTATTGGGCATGTATATATTGAAGATGTTGCAGATTTTCCCAGATGGAATGTGCATGAACTTGATGTTGATACGATACTATGATTTCTCTTCATAGAGAAGGTGAAAGAACGTTGAAAACCATATAACGCATAGGCCCCTGAACGCTCCCCTAGGTCCTGAGGCTATAACACTAGAATTATTCCATATCCTTCGACATTTAAGGAGAGCTTATCTGTACCCTATTTTAGTCTATTGTAGGAGAAAAATGTGGGGATTTTTTAATCTTAGAAGATTTCTAATCTATTTTTCCCTTTTCTCATTATCCAACCCTTGTAATTTTAGGAGATTGCATTCATTATTTATTTCTTTTTTGGCACCCCCACCAAGGGAGGAACCCACTGGACCATGTTTGGTTTGATTTTTGGTTATTTTGTATAATGGATTATTTATTACTCCCTAGGTGCCCTTTTCGTTCTCCCTTTATCCTATTGTTGCCATAATTCCCTACTTGCTTTTCTTCCAACTTTCCTAGCTGACTTGGTCCTCATCACCTCTATATATACTTATGTTTTAGATTTGTCCTTAGTTGAGCTGAAGTTTTATTGGGGATCAATTCTTGGGATTTGGATATTCATATCCCTCTTAATCCTCTAATTCTTGTCTCTCTATCACAATTTGGGTTATTCGGGTGTCTTCAAGATTAAGCATTCCTTCTATGCCCATATTTTCATCTTTCTCGTGATGTTCATTTTCATGTTATTTTTCTTGTGGGTATTGAGATTCACCTTCAACATATTCAATTTCAAAGATAAAAAATGGATTATCATAAATTGGATTTTCCTCTTTTTCTTTTCCCTCTACCATTGCATTAGGATCTTTCTTGCAAGGAGGGAGGGTTCATGAGCCTTGTTCCTTTGTACTTGATGAGGGTTTTGGCATGATTGGTTTTCCTCTTTCTTTGGATCTTCCATTATCCTTATTCTTCTTGAGAAGAGGCAATTCCTTCCTTCTTAGGGAATTTCATAACAAAATCCCCATATTCATGGCAAAAACGACATTTGAAATGGATTTGATCTTAATTTATAGGTTGAGAGAATGAACAACTATTTAAAGAGAGCTAGATAGCTTCAGGAAATCCTTTGCCAAGAGAAACTTCAACACAAATTCTTGCACTGGCATACATTTATTCTCTTAACTCTGCTCTGTCGATGTACTTTCCTATTGTGTTTACAATATTTTGTAGGGTTTCTTCATCCCAACAATGAAAGGAAGATGAGGCAGCTTCACCCAAAGGGTAATAGTTGAAGGAACATCATTTCTAGATTGAAATATAAGGTTTGTATGTCTAATTAGAGAACCTAATCTCCCATTACATAAGGGCCATTGTTGGGGACTTCGTTTAATTTTGAAAAGGTTTTGATCAATTTTGGCTGACCGAAGGATGAGAAGGAAGCGGGTGGCAACATCGGTTAGCTTGTGGAAGAGTCAACTGGACAGTAATGCAATAAAAGGCAGCTGCACAAGAGTTGTGGCAAGGTGGCAGTAGAAGACAAAGGAAACTGAGTGGGTGGGAAGGTGCAAAAGTAGGCGAGTAGGAACTGTTAGTCCAGGTGCTAGAAAGGGATATAAAAGGAAAGGGCCAGAAAAGAGGAGAGGTTGGGTAGTTAATGGGATAGTTGGCAAGGATGTTGGCGCTGGTAGGTAGATATTTGGTTGCGGCAGATGGATAAAAAAATGTAGGAGTCTAGGTGAATTGGGCCCTTAAGGATGAGATTGAACCCATGGATCTGATCCGGGTATTCCTTGTAGTTTCTTGTGGCAAATGCTAAAGTTATGTTGTATTGTTAAGTTAATAGAAAGAAAGTTAGACTAGTTGCGACTCATGATATGTATGGATCCCCTAATGTGATGAGTTTCTAAAAAATTGAAATGTCCCATGAAATGCATGTATTTAGTAGTTCTTGTGTAACCATTGTTATGCTGCTATCTTTGTTTTTTTTGTAATGAATACATGTTTGTTATTAGATGATGCCCCGTTTGGTGTTCCCTTGATCCCATGTTGAACCTTTCTTACTTCCGATCATGGCAAGCCTCGGGTGAGACTCCTTACCCTTTGGGTAAGGTGAAAATGTCGGCGTTATCCTAGACTACATCGGACCATTGTTGGCCCTCTGCACCTGAGCAAGGTCTTTTGTCCCTGATGACCCTTTTGTGCCAACAAATGGTTCTATTGTCGAGACCTAAACTTACGAGAACTGGTTTAGAACATTATATCGAGGATATTCAAGAGAGAGATTAGGGATTGGTGGAATCATAAAGTAGATTAGTTTGTAGTAGAGTAAGCTACCCATAGAAATCAAATGATTTGCAAGGTAAGAGAGGGGATTTTATATGCTGATGGTAACAATGATCAGTATGAGTTTATCTGGTGCAAGTTTCCAGAAGACATGTAGAATTGGTTAAGCAGGTTGAAGGGGAAAAACTAGTCAAGGGGATCGATGACAGTTCGTTGTAGCTAGACTCTGTTGGATATCAGATTGCTCCAACAATTGGACAATGACCTGACTAAAGAAATTGATTTTTTAGTAAAGACTATGGTGGAAGGATATATATTCAAGTTTGATGCGGAGAGTTATTAGTCTTTCTCAAAGGCAGAAGCTGTATTCGGCTTCGGATTAAGAGGAAGGTTGATGAAGGAAGCAATGACATGGATTAATATGTTTATGGCAGAATAATGATTACTACCCTCGCACACCACAGGGATGGTAGCGTAAAACCCCAGTATCGGGGGAAGGATGTAGAGGGGGGAATTCTACCAGTTGAGGAATAGAGATGCTACTGAAGGGATGGATGCTGAAGAATTGAAGAAATCTAGAGATGTCAGAGCGTAGAGGAGAACATTACTAGAGGATAAGTGGAAGACGAGAGTGATTAGGACTTTGGAGAAGAGGAGGATGGACCCCCCCCCATGTAGGAGCGGTGATGGGAAAACCTCGACTCAAGGAGGGAGGAGAGGAAGATGCTGGGTAGAGCAAGAGAAATGATGGGAGGTGTGGGAGTCAAAGGAATGAAGAGGGACCTTCCCTACAAGTTGTAGAAGGTGGATCGCAAGAGTAGAGGTCGAGTGGGTATGGAGAGGAAAGTGAAGAAGACATGGGAAACGTGATGAGGAGATTATTTAATGAAGGAGAAGAACCCATTAATAGTTAGCAGAAATACCCTCAGACACCAGTGGCATTTCCCCCAATCTTCCCCTAGTATCTTATTACAATCCAGAGGAATTTGTTATTAGCTTAGCCAAGGTAGTACGGGTATATAGTGTGCATGAGAAATACAAAGATAGTTTTAATATTGGGAGCAAAGGAGCTAGTCGTATCAATAACTTAGGATTGCAGGGATCCCAACAGTCTGGAACAAAGGGTTTGTGCTATTATCTTCACCCAAGTTAGTATGGAAAGGTCTTTCACTAGATATCTAGCATTTGTAGGAAGGAGAAACGAGGATGTCGAGCAACACTGGTATCTCTATGAATCTATTTGGAGAGGGTTCAGACTCCAGACAATGTTAGGGAAGTGGAATTCTGGACCATGCTGAGGGAGAGGGCTCTGCGTTGGTTTATAAAATGGGTGGAATAGAACTAGAAACCCATGATAGATGATATCAAGAGAGGATTTGTGTAGGAATTCAAAGTACCATAGATGGACCAGCAGGGGTTGTTGGAGTAGTGGTAAATTAAGCAAAAGGAGGGTGAGACAGTCTAGGACCTCATGTAAAGGTTTAAGGATGCCATTGCAAAGTTGTGTTACACCCTGGACCCAAATCATCAGCAGGATTGGTTTATCAAGGGACTCTTTCCCCTAACCAGAATACCACTGACACAACAGAAAATTGGAACCATCCAAGATGCGTTGAGCAAGCATCCCAAATAGAGGCCATGGCTGGGTATCCTCATGAATATAGGGGAGGGATGGGCTTGCAAGACCCCTTAATCATGGGTATCCAGAATTAGATGGCAATGTTAATGAAGAAATTAAAGGATCTCCAGCTAGTACAACCAGCTAGAACAAATGTATGGTGTACCCAATGCATGGTGGAAGGGCATGTTGTGATGGAGTGCCCTAGGTTGCAAGGGATTAATCATCTAGGGGGAGTTACGAGGTCGTTAGGGGCCCCAACAACTGCATGAGTTGTAGCAATAGGAGCACATGGAGCTTTCCCATGAAGGAATAGTCAAGACTTTTGCGAGAACTATAGAGCACACAAACACCTACCACAGATGTGCCCGATATTACCGAAATACTCCAACGTACCCAATAACAACTACTCTGAGTTCTGTGCATCTACAACGCATCACACTAATCAGCGCAGAGCACTAGATGCTCTAGCGGAACGATTGGAGAGATCTATGTTTAGAATTAATGAGTGAAATTGGGGAGGAAGAGGATATAATCAACAAGGTCAACATCAAGTTTTCCTGTTACCTCATATCAGGCAAAACGATGTGTCACTTTACGAAGAAAAAATGCATGTTGGATGCCATTTCGGTGGTGGAACATTGTTGCCAAAGGAAAGGGAGTTAGTGACCATCGTCGAAGGCCAACCAGTAGCACTCCATTACGACCCACGGAGGGCATCGGGAGACCTGAGCATGGAGGAGATAAATGAAATAGCTTTCAAGGATTGGTACGAGCAGATGTTGGCCACTGTAAGATCAATGGAGAGGATACCAAAGGCTCTACTTGATGAATTCTCAGAAGAGCTTTGGTTTGGAGCCTCACATGCACACACCTACCTGAGGTTGTGGTGTGTCCACCCGGAGACCTTTAAGATGAGGCCGTAAAAGGTTTGTACTAATGATAGAAGCATTTCACAAAGAGGTGGGATCATGGCTAGGAGTGGCCTGTTAAATCACAAAAGGGAAATATAACTATCTTTTTGTAGCCTTGAAGCAATAGGCACAAGGGGGAGATGTGGCGAAGAGCAGTAGGAAGAAACTAGCTGATGATGAAATCTAACCAATGGTGCTTCAAATGGAGGGGAAGATGTTCGAACTCAAACGAACAATTGCCAGTTTCAAATCAAGTGAGAGCAATTATCTTGCCCATTTTCAAGGCTCTACCATATTTTCTCCTATTATAAGAACCCCATTGTCCTTGAAACTCCCCATCAGAGTAGCCTAGGCTTCCTCCTAGCCAATGGTTCCCAAGGCAAAGAAAAAACAAGTTGTCCGTAATCCGATTGCCAAAAAGCCGAAAAATGTCGCACCAACCCTGATTGTCGACCTTACTGGTGAAACCGAGCATTCAGTCTCTATAGCCCCCATAGTTGAAGAGATCCCCTCCATTTCCACAGCTTTACCTCAGTCACGATAGTCTTCTCCGCACATAACCTCCACCTCCGAAACCCTATCAGAGACCCTCCCGGTAGGTCAATGAAAGACGACTGTGGAAACAAAAGTTCAGTCAGGTAGGCGGACAGTGGGCACCACTCCTACAAATGGAATGAAACCAACATCACTTGCATCATCGACGCTTGGGTCAGACCCACCACAAGGGGGAAGCCTAGATGCTATTCTACAGGAAGTACAAATTGAACTTTACTTGCCACCTTTCCCTATAAAGCTCACAATATTCCCAAACCCTAACATCATTCCACTCACTCCACAATTCAATCCATAGTCACAACAAGCACATTCACCCACATCCCACTTCGACAAACCCATCGCCAATAGCCTACCCATCAAACAACAGTTCCTCGAACCCAATACCATGCAAGGCGACACACTCTAACATTGGTCGTCAGCCCAATTATTTACATTTATACAAGAAGCATCACACAAGGTTGAAAGGATCCATGACGATCTGGCCAAGGAACATGAACAACAAGCAAGACAGTTGCAAGAAGTAATAGTAGAGCATGATCACCTGTGGCAAGCAAATTCATATTTACAAGCCCAGGTTGATCAAATCATGCAGCGGTTCCGAACATTGTGGCCAACAATCATTGAGGCAAACACAGAGGCACCGATGAACATCACAACATGCACACTGGTAAAATGTTGTTACCACATCCAAGCAGTATGCTCGAACTTGGTAGGTACCAATTCCGACATGAAGAAAAAGCTAGAGACGGTGAGGTTCGCACTGCCAGACCCAGAGGAGATCTACATGAGGACGGTCAAGGGAAAAATCACTCAAGGGGAAGCAAAGAAACAAGCCTTAGCAGATGCCCTCACCGATGACTATTCTCTAATGAAAAAAGTCCATGACTGGCCAGGAAGCCTGACGTTGAAGAATCACTTGGTCTATCCAATGAGAGAGAAAATATAGACACTATTTTCCAGCACAAAGGACTATACAGACCCCGCCCAACTACAACAGATCAACGATGATATTGACGCCATTCAAGCCCAAATTGATCACATTGAGGAGGAGTCCGCAAAGAAGAAGAAGGTAATAAGAGATTTGCAGCCACCGGTTCAGATGCAAGTTTTGACTCTAAAGGAGGTGTGTGACTCCAGTGGACATCAATGGAGTGACTTGCAAAGCCAGCAGCCAACAAAACTAACGTCGAATTTGGCCAAGACATTCACTCAACGTGTTGATGCAATCCTCGCCCAATGGGACACTGCTAGTCAAATATACAAAGAGTTCAGGTAGCAGACCATGACCACTGTTCCAGAGTTGGAGCCTTCATTTGGAACGATGGACCCTCGGAGGCAGGAAATTGTAGTAGAGACATATGCCACTTCACGAGAAATGACAGAGGCAAAAGAAGCACCAGACTAGCCGTCAGTAGAACCGACATAGCTGATAGTACAACCACCACTTGTAGAGCCAATGCAAATACCACCAGAAATGACTGAGGTCAAAATGAATTGACTCGGGGACAAGTCAAAGGATTTTGGTCAAGGCCTGTTGGGGCCTTCATTTAATTTTGAAAAGGTTTTGATCAATTTTGGCTGACCAAAGGATAAGAAGGAAGCGAGTGGCAACAATGGTTAGCTTGTGGAAGAGTCAGCTCGATAGCAAGGCAAGAACAGGCAGTTGCGCAAGAGTTGCGGTAAGGTGGAAATGAAAGACAAAGGCAGTTGAGTGGGTGGGAAGGTGAAAAAGAAGACAAGAAGGAACTGTCAATCTAAGCGGAAGAAAGGAATATAAAAGGAGAGGGCTAGAAAAGAAGAGAGGTTGGCTGGTTAATGGGATAATTGGCAAGGTTGTTGGCATTGGTGAGGAAATATTTGGTAGCAGTAGATAGATAGCAGAATTCAGGAGTCCAGACGAACTGGGCCCTTGGAGCTGAGATTGAACCCATGGATTTGATGTGGGTATTCCTTGTAGCTTTTTGTGGCGAATGTCGATGTTATGTTTTATTGTTGTATTGTTAATTTAATAGAAAGAAAGCTAGACTGGTTGCGAATCATGATATGTATGGATCCCCTAATGTGATGAGTTTCTAAAATATTTAAATGTCCCATCAAATGCTTATATTTAGTAGTTCTTATGTAATCGTTGTTATGCTCCTATCTCTGTTTTGTTTGAAATGAATACATATTTGTTATTGGATGATGCCCTAGCTTGTACTCCCTTGATCCCATGCTGAACCTTTCTTAATTTCGGCAATGTCCTAGACTACACCAGACCATTGTTGGTCCTCTACGTCTGAACCTAAGGTCTTTTATCCTTGATGACTTTCGTGCCAACAACCATTCGTGAATTTAAGATCTCTGTCTTCCTTTAGCTCAAATAAGAATGTATAAAAGCCTTTAACAAGAGATTTCCGGTTTCTGTCTACCCATTGATGAAGATTTCTTGGGGATGGCTATATCCTCGTGAATTGATCCACCGGATCTCTTTTCACAAAATTGATAACAAGGGCTCGAGATTTTATTAGATTGACCTGGACCTTTGGGATGTTCTCTAATTGATTCTTCACAAATTTGTCTTGTTTAGATATGATTCTCTTTAGACTCAACTTAACAAGATCTTTGAATGCAACAACCCCAAGGGAAGTTTGAGGATTAGGGGGGGGAAGGAGGGTGGGAGGCTAGATCCTCCCATAGAGGTGGGGGCCAGAGGGAAATCCTTATTAGAAGCAGGAGAGGGCCCTTAGGGGTTACAGGCAACTGCAAGTGTAACTTCGTTATGGCATGTATACTATATCAATGTCATACTATTCTATTTATGTATATAATACTGTGTAGCTTCACTTGGTTTGTTGGTTAATTATTCACTATCTGCTAATGCAATTGAATCCCACAAAAATGACATCTGATTTATTTTAAATTTTCATGTAGTTTATTTTCATTTCATAAAGTTCGTATTTGCAATGCAATTGGCGTGCTACATAATCAATTTTTTCTTAACCCACACTTGGTGTACAAAGATAAATGTTAACTTTTTCACATGGTTCCTAGTTAATCTAACATGTGGATTTCCTTTAGCTAAGTTCATCTTGAGAATATCGTTGATTCCTTTTGTTAACATATAATTATGCCTTAACATATATTTAAATGTGCATTTCCCTGTTACTTACATTATTAATTTACATTGTGTAAAGGTTACATTAGATGATGTAGTAGTTGATTTTGATTAAGAAAAATTCATTCTTTTGCCTATATTGCACTCAGTGTATTACAAGTTCAAATAGATTTGGGTTAATCAAATGAATGATTATGTAAAATGACTTGACCCTAATAATAAGAAAACACACATCAACATTGCCAAATGTACTCTAAAAAACATCATTTACATAAATGTATCTTCTAAAATTAAAAGAAAAATAAATTTTGCAAAAAATTTAGAAATGATAAATGATAATGAATATAATCCTTCAAAATAATTAAATTTTACTATATTTTTTAATGTCTCTATATATATGTAAAACAAACACATTGTAGAGCCAATATGATATCACACACAATCAGCTAATAAAACTCATTACATTGAGGCCACATAGAGAAATAATTATTGAAAAAAATAGTAATAAGCTTAATGAATTATTAAGCCTAACATATCAATTGCATGATAGAAAATGATATCATATTTAATCAATGCAAAAATTTGCTAAATGTTGATAATATTTATAAATAAAAGAGACTTATGAAATATGCTTTTGGAAAAATATAATTTGAATAGGATCAAGATTAAAAAATGACACACACATACAGAGCAAGCAAGAAGATAATGGGGATATACACCTATGCATTTAGGATTAGATATATAATACTTGGAGTGAGCTGGTGTTTAAGCAAAGGGATGTAAAGGAATAAGGGATAACCAGGATAAGAAAGAAGGAGATATCAAAGATGTTGGAATGTGGAGGAAATGGGAAATGTAGGAGAAATAGATGTAGAGGAAAGAGGGTAAGTGGAGAAAATGAATATGAAATTAAGATATAAGGAAAATTGACCATAGAAGAATAAGAGATAAGGAGAATGAGAAAGAAGGGAATGTGGGAGATGGATAAATATGGAGGAAATGAAAAAAGCAAAAATAGATATGGAGGAAAGAGGGTAAGTGGAGAAAATGAATGTGAAATTAAAATAGAAGGAAAATTTATTTTCATGTGTATAAGTGGTTTTTGCATGAAAATGATTACAAAGTTGAAAGTATAACATAATAATTATATTTTATAATTTATGGATAACAGAGTTATATTTATAAAATAGTTATCTATACTATATAATCAATATTTTTGAAAACTTTATAATGAGTCTACCCAGATAGATAAAAAATAAAATTACTTAAAAGTAATATATTAACCAGTTTTTTAAAATATTACACATATTAATTAATTGGTAAATTTACAGGATTAATTTGGAGAAAAACCCAGGGTCATATCACAGCAATTGATATTATTTTAAGAAATTTACAAATTTATGCTCTTTTTAGGTCCTTTTCTATCTCATAAACAAAAAAACACATATTAATTAATTAGTAAATTTAGAAAATTAATTTCATGAAAATCCCAAGGTCAAATCACACCAATTGCTACTGTTGATACTATTCATCACAATTTCAAGAGATTTACAGATTTATGCCTTTTTAGGTTCTTATAAGATTTTTCTCAAAACTAATGAACAGGAACACTCAACACTGTTTCTTATTATTTCGCCCCGATATTCTATCACCATCTCCCCTCTTCGAATGGGTTCGATAGTAAAAAGACCATTTCCATGAACTCCAGATTTCCCAAAGCGAAATCGCTTTCTTTCATTTTTCTGGCAGTAAGAAAGACGGTCTCTGTATGAAGAGAAGTAAGAAAGACGGTCTCTGTATGAAGAGAACTGTGGTGGATCTCCTCGTTCTGTTTTTAATCTCTTGTTTATAGCTTCTCTAGAATGGTGGGAGTATCCCACAGGTCGGTGAATTATGGAAGTTATGATTTTGCTTTCAGACGATTATGCACAGAGGTTCTAGATGTATATGGTTCTTCTATTTTGCAGAGTCCAACTTCTTCTAGATTATTATCATCGTTTGAAGATGAACTCTTATCTGATGAATCTTCTGAATGTGTTACTGTAGGAGCTTCCTTTTGGATTCCCATATGTATAGAATCTAGATCAGGGATTCTTACACCTACGTTTGGATCTGGAACCCCATGAGAGGAGCAATAGGAAATGTAGGTGCATACATCCTTTCCTTTATTGTTCCAGTAGGACAGCTCCGTGTGATACCCTTCAATTAATGCACACGTGGGGTGGTAAAAAGTTTCACATTCCATACACTTGACGCAAGATCCCTGCATTTTGTTACAGACTATGCATGACTTCCGAAAAGAGTCAGGATTGATTTTCAATATGCCATCAACAGGTTCCATAGTTTTATCATTCACAAAAGTTACTTCATTAGTAAAACAAGCACAAGTAAGATGCACCTAAAATCCAGGTGTTGTTGTAGGGTTTAGGGCGCCACCCATCACAGGGCAGAGACAGCAGGGTTGTGGAGTAGTGTCTGTTTTTGAACTCTGGCAAGCTGTGCAAAGCCAGTCTTCCGGTGATTCACTTGCACCATAACAATTTTCATGAACTCCAATATTACATCCATTGCAGATGATGAATTTATTATCATGCCAATCCTCAGCTCGGCCGCATATTGCATTCCTTTCTACTATCCAGGTTTCTTGGATTGGCTCGTATGGTTCTAGCAGCCATCCTATTAATTCTCTTTTCCTATTGCTGAATGGTGTCTGCCCTTCCTGGGTAAAGAATCCAAGGCCGCGAACCCCATCTTCACAGGCCTTGTTAAGCCAATCAAATAGATGCTGAATGGAACCGCTGACTCTAACACTTTGCTCTGCATAGATTCTGGGGCATCTTTCACCGGGTGGATTACTTTAGCGGGCCAAACAGGTCTCTCCTTTCTCCTCTTAGACTTCACCCAAACAATATCACCCATTGCAAACGGTTCCCGACGCGGGCCCTCTGAACATTCAAAGGGCGCACCAGAGAAGATGGCTTGGAAACCCTAAAATCATCATACTGCTGCTCCTTCTGATTTGCCTCCGTCACCTGCTTCTTATTGGGTTCGTTACCAGCAACCTCTACCGTAGCGTTTTGACCCTTCAATTTTATGCCTTGGTCGGTGTCCGTACTTTTCATTTCTGAATTTCCCTGATTCATCATTAAGATTGCAAAACATAGCCTGAAGCCTCCCATTTGCAGGCGCCCCGTCCTCATCCCCGCTATTACGGCGGCGAAATCCATACCCGAATGGTTCCGCATCGCCGCTGTGGCGTCTCACATCTCTAATTCTCTTCCTAGAACTCTCCATGTTAAAGTAAAACCTCGATGAAACCCTATCTCATTCGTCCATAGGGGTTATATTGAAAAGTAATGAACCATCTTTTTGGCATCCATTCAATGGCAATATTGACTGGTGATGATCAGAGCTACAATAAGCTAGATGGGTGGTAGATAACGATAACTGCTAGTCAAGAACATCACTTCCTGCTAGAAAAATGATCTAGCCTAGTTGCTATGTGCCCTCGCTCGATTTACTTGTTGCTCCAAGTATACTTTGATAGTTTTGGTTTTACATCAAAGAGATATAACTCAGAAATAAAATCCTCCGTCTTTTCTTGGAATTGATTTTTGACTAGGCTAGGATTCCTCCGATTCTTCACCCACTCGTGGATAGTAAACCTTAAAGTCCCCCCAATATAAGACTGGAATTCTAAAGATGATCTTTCTTTCCTAGGAGGGATGCCAAACATTTACTGGTAGCTTGAAAATTGTCGGGCATGTATATATTGAAGATGCTTCAGATTTTTCCAGATGGAATGTGCATGAGCTTGATGCTGATACAATGCTGTGATTTCTCTTCATAGAGAAGGCAAAAGAACGTTGAAGACCATATAACACATAGGCCCCTGAACGCTACCCTAGGTACCCTAGGTCCCGAGGCTATAACATTAGAATTATTCCATATCCTTCTACATTTAAGGAGAGCTTATCGCTCCCCTATTTTAGTCTTTTGTAGGAAAAAAATATGGGGATTTTTTAATCTCAGCAGATTTCTAATCTCTTTTTCCTTTTTCTCATTATCCACCCTTGTAATTTTAGGAGACTGCATTCATTATTTGCTGTTTTTTTTGGCACTTTTATCGAGAGAGGATCCTCTAGACCATTTTTGTTTCGATTTTTGGGTATTTTGTATGATGGATTATTTATTACTCACTAGTACCCTTTTCCTTTTCCCCTTCATCCTATTATTGCCATACTTCCCTACTTGAGTTTCTTCCAACTTTCCTAGCTCACTTGGTTCTCACCACCTCTATATCTACTTAAGTTTCAGATTTGTCCTTAGTTGAGTTGAAGTTTTATTGGGATCCATTCTTAGGATTTGGATCTTCATATCCCTCTTCATCCTTTGACTATTGTGTCTTTGTCACGATTTGTGTTACTCGGGTGTCTTCAAGATTAGGTGTTCCTTCTATGTCCATATTTTCATCTTTCTAGCGTTGTTCATTTTCATGTTATTTTTCTTGTGGGTGTTGAGATTCACCTTCAACCTATTCAATTCCAAAGATAAAAAAATGGATTATCATAATGTGTATTTTGGTCTTTTTCTCTTCCCTTTACTATTGCATTAGGATCTTTCTTGCGAGGAAGAGCTGTGGGTTTGTGAGCCTTGTTCCCTTGAACTCAATTAGGGTTCTAGCATGATTGATTCTCTTCTTTCATAAGACCTTCCATTATCCTTAATCTTCTTGAGAATAGGCCATTCCTTCTTTCTTATGGAATTTCATAGCAAAATCCCCATATTCATGGAAAAAATGACATTTGAAAGGGATTTGATCATAATCTATAGGTTGAATGAAAGAACAACTATCTAAGGAGAGCAAAATAGCTTCAAGAAATCCTTTTTCAAGAGCAACTTCAACACAAGTTCTTGCACATGCATACATTTATTTTCTTACCTCTACTCTATCGATGTACTTCCCTAGGGTGTTTACAATATTTTGTAGGGTTTCTTCATCCTAACAATGAAGAGGAAGATGAGGCAACTTCACCCAAAGGGGAATAGCTGAAGGAATATCACTTCCAAGGTTGAAATATAAGGTCCATATGTCTAAATAAAAATCCTAACCTTCCATAAAATAAGGGCCATTCTTGAATATAAGATCTCTATCTTCCTTTAGCTCAAAGAAGAATGCATAAAAGTCTTTAACAAGAGGTTTTCGGTTTCTGTCTACCCATTGATAAAGATTTCTTGGGGATGGCTATATCCCAATGAATTGACCTACTAGATATCTTTTCGCAAAATTGATAATAGGGGCTTTGGATTTTATAGGATTGACAATTTTCAAGCTACCAGTAAATGTTTGGCATCCCTCCTAGGAAAGAAAGATCATCTTTAGAATTCCAGTCTTATATTGGGGGACTTTAAGGTTTACTATCCACGAGTGGGTGAAGAATCGGAGGAATCCTAGCCTAGTCAAAAATCAATTCCAAGAAAAGACGGAGGAATTTATTTCTAAGTTATATCTCTTTGATGTAAAACCAAAACTATCAAAGTATACTTGGAGCAACAAGTAAATCGAGCGAGGGCACATAGCAACTAGGCTAGATCATTTTTCTAGCAGGAAGTGATTTTCTTGACTAGCAGTTATCGTTATCTACCACCCATCTAGCTTACTGTAGCTCTGATCATCACCAGTCAATATTGCCATTGAATGGATGCCAAAAAGATGGTTCATTACTTTTCAATATAACCCCTATGGACGAATGAGATAGGGTTTCATCGAGGTTTTACTTTAACATTGAGAATTCTAGGAAGAGAATTAGAGATGTGAGACGCCACAGCGGCGATGCGGAACCATTCGGGTATGGATTTCGCCGCCGTAATAGCGGGGATGAGGACGGGCCGCCTGCAAATGGGAGGCTTCAGGCTATGTTTTGCAATCTTAATGATGAATCAGGGAAATTCAGAAATGAAAAGTACGGACACCGACCAAGGCATAAAATTGAAGGGTTAAAACACTACGGTAGAGGTTGCTGGTAACGAACCCAATAAGAAGCAGGTGACGGAGGCAAATCAGGAGCAGCAGTATGATGATTTTAGGGTTTCCAAGCCATCTTCTCTGGTGCGCCCTTTGAATGTTCAGAGGGCCCGCGTCGGGAACAGTTTGCAATGGGTGATATCGTTTGGGTGAAGTCTAAGAGGAGAAAGTAGAGACCTGTTTGGCCCGCTAAAGTAATCCACCCGGTGAAAGATGCCCCAGAATCTATGCAGAGCAAAGTGTTAGAGTCAGCGGTTCCATTCAGCATCTCATTGATTGGATTAACAAGGCCTGTGAAGATGGGGTTCGCGGCCTTGGATTCTTTACCCAGGAAGGGCAGACACCATTCAGCAATAGGAAAAGAGAATTAATAGGATGGCTGTTAGAACCATACGAGCCAATCCAAGAAACCTGGATAGTAGAAAGGAATGCAATATGCGGCCGAGCTGAGGATTGGCATGATAATAAATTCATCATCTGCAATGGATGTAATATTGGAGTTCATGAAAATTGTTATGGTGCAAGTGAATCACCGGAAGACTGGCTTTGCACAGCTTGCCAGAGTTCAAAAACAGACACTACTCCACAACCCTGCTGTCTCTGCCCTGTGATGGGTGGCGCCCTAAACCCTACAACAACACCTGGATTTTGGGTGCATCTTACTTGTGCTTGTTTTACTAATGAAGTAACTTTTGTGAATGATAAAACTATGGAACCTGTTGATAGCATATTGAAAATCAATCGAGACTCTTTTCGGAAGTCATGCATAGTCTGGATCTTGCGTCAAGTGTATGGAATGTGAAAGTTTTTACCACCCCACGTGTGCATTAATTGAAGGGTATCACATGGAGCTGTCCTACTGGAACAATAAAGGAAAGGATGTATGCACCTACATTTCCTATTGCTCCTCTCATGGGGTTCCAGATCCAAATGTGGGTGTAAGGATCCCTGATCTAGATTCTATACATATGGGAATCCAAAAGGAAGCTGCTGCAGTAACACATTCAGAAGATTCATCAGATAAGAGTTCATCTTCAAACGATGATAATAATCTAGAAGAAGTTGGACTCTGCAAAATAGAAGAACCATATACATCTAGAACCTCTGTGCATAATCGTCTGAAAGCAAAATCATAACTTCCATAATTCACCGACCTGTGGGATACTCCCACCATTCTAGAGAAGCTATAAACAAGAGATTAAAAACAGAACGAGGAGATCCACCACAGTTCTCTTCATACAGAGACCGTCTTTCTTACTTCTCTTCATACAGAGACCGTCTTTCTTACTGCCAGAAAAATGAAAGAAAGCGATTTCGCTTTGGGAAATCTGGAGTTCATGGAAATGGTCTTTTTACTATCGAACCCATTCGAAGAGGGGAGATGGTGATAGAATATCGGGGCGAAATAATAAGAAACAGTGTTGAGTGTTCCTGTTCATTAGTTTTGAGAAAAATCTTATAAGAACCTAAAAAGGCATAAATCTGTAAATCTCTTGAAATTGTGATGAATAGTATCAACAGTAGCAATTGGTGTGATTTGACCTTGGGATTTTCATGAAATTAATTTTCTAAATTTACTAATTAATTAATATGTGTTTTTTTGTTTATGAGATAGAAAAGGACCTAAAAAGAGCATAAATTTGTAAATTTCTTAAAATAATATCAATTGCTGTGATATGACCCTGGGTTTTTCTCCAAATTAATCCTGTAAATTTACCAATTAATTAATATGTGTAATATTTTAAAAAACTGGTTAATATATTACTTTTAAGTAATTTTATTTTTTATCTATCTGGGTAGACTCATTATAAGGTTCAAATATTATATATATAATAAGATACTATTAATAAATAATACATTCTTGTTTTATCCATAAATTATAAAATATAATTATTATGTTATACTTTCAACTTTGTAATCATTTTCATGCAAAAACCACTTATACACATGAAAATAAATTTTCCTTCTATTTTAATTTCACATTCATTTTCTCCACTTACCCTCTTTCCTCCATATCTATTTTTGCTTTTTTCATTTCCTCCATATTTATCCATCTCCCACATTCCCTTCTTTCTCATTCTCCTTATCTCTTATTCTTCTATGGTCAATTTTCCTTATATCTTAATTTCATATTCATTTTCTCCACTTACCCTCTTTCCTCTACATCTATTTCTCCTACATTTCCCATTTCCTCCACATTCCAACATCTTTGATATCTCCTTCTTTCTTATCCTGGTTATCCCTTATTCCTTTACATCCCTTTGCTTAAACACCAGCTCACTCCAAGTATTATATATCTAATCCTAAATGCATAGGTGTATATCCCCATTATCTTCTTGCTTGCTCTGTATGTGTGTGTCATTTTTTAATCTTGATCCTATTCAAATTATATTTTTCCAAAAGCATATTTCATAAGTCTCTTTTATTTATAAATATTATCAACATTTAGCAAATTTTTGCATTGATTAAATATGATATCATTTTCTATCATGCAATTGATATGTTAGGCTTAATAATTCATTAAGCTTATTACTATTTTTTTCAATAATTATTTCTCTATGTGGCCTCAATGTAATGAGTTTTATTAGCTGATTGTGTGTGATATCATATTGGCTCTACAATGTGTTTGTTTTACATATATATAGAGACATTAAAAAATATAGTAAAATT